>JAKWBI020000318.1:0-54121 GCA_022664585.2 Zalerion maritima
TTCAAATCAGCCTGTAGCCACGTTTTTCAGACTTTTAAAAAACTTTCCAATGAAGCAATTAAAATGAGTAAGCAATTGAAATGAGTAAGCAATTGAAATGAGTAAGCAATTAAAATGAGTAAGTAATTAAAATGAGTAAGTAATTAAAATGACTAAGCAATTAAAATGACTAAGCGAGTGAAAAAAAATAGAAATAAAAAAGGAGAATAGTAAGCGAGTAAAATAAAATAAGGAAAAAAGAAATAGGTAAAATAATAAACGAATAAAAATAATAAGGGAATAAATAGAATTAAAAAAAATATAAGCGAATAAAAAAAAAGGAAATGGAAGGTATAGGATAAAAAGCCAATAGAAGAAATAGAAATAAAATAATAAGTAAAAGGCAGAAAAGAAAAAGCGAATAAAATAAATAGAAAAAGAATTATAAGCGAATAAAATAAAAAGAGATAGAATTATTAACGAATAAAATAAAACAAAATACCAACTTTCTTTATAATTTAAATCGCATTAGCGATTTTCACAATATGTGTGGCAGATACTGCGTATTCCCACACCTTACTTCCTGCGTGGAAGTACCGGATATTTAATTTAACTTACCATCTCCTTATTTTTTGCCTTTTTTTCCGCCTTATTAACTTTTAGGAATATTATATACTATGGCCATTATTAGTTTAATAAAAACCATTTATATTATACCAAATAATGGTATTATATTAGGAGAGATTACGAATACGATAATAAATACGGTAAGAATTATTATTATTACGGGTGCTGGTATTAATACGAACGCAGGTATTAAAATAAGTACTCGCCTTTTTTTATTTTCGTTTAATACTTATTAAATTTAGGATTTCCGTTTTAAAAAGGGCCGAAATACATTAACGGAAATTCCCGAAAAGTGGTAATCCACGGGGAACTTTTTAAATAAGTTCGGGAAAAAAAGCACGGAGGAAAATACGACCTCCTTTTTATAAAAATGTAAAATTAAATCCCGTAACCTTTTTTATATATTAGCGTTTTCTTACCCCGATAATAAACCTCCTCTCGTTAAATGCTTAATTAAATTTCGCGAAAAGGCGGGAAAAAAAAAGCCAACCTTTATATCCCGATTTATTTATTATTTAAATATTACTGGTAAATTTATTAGGTATTATATATAAAATATTAATAATTTTAAAAAAAAGGTTGGCCTTAATACGGATTTATAAAAAAAACCTGATAATTAATTTGAGCCCGGTTATAATAGGATTACCGGGAATTTTGGCCAAGGTATTAAATATATTTAGGTGCACGGGTTTTTTATATTTTTATAATATAAACGCTACCGCCAGCGTTATAATTAGGACGAAGAAAAAAAGGCCGTTACCTTATCCGGATAATTACCGATTTGCCCGTTTTATTTTAAACCGATAAGGAACGGCCGTAAATTACGGCCTGGTTTATTTTAATTAAATATCGTTTTATACGGCGAGGATAAAAACGATTTATAAGCCGGCTTAATCTCGGAAATATGGCCATATAATTTATTTTTTAATATTAAAATTTTTTTAATTTTGGGCATAAGCCTTTTTATACCGGGAATTCGACGTATAATAAGGGATTTTGCGACAATCGTTTATAAATATAATAAAATAATGGTTTTTATAAATTTAATACCGGTGGCCGAAAGCGATTAAAACGGTAAAATTAATTATTGGGTAAAATGGGATTATAATAAATGGGTAAAAAAACCTTTAACGGCGAAATATAATATTAACGAAACCGAAAAATATTAATTTTTTTAATTAATATTTATTAAATCCCGTCCCTTCGGTATTTAATAATATCCATATACTAGGTTATTATTCCGGTATGGCGGAAAGGAAAAAAACCACGCCGGGTTTAAAAATACCACCCAAAAAATAATCGAAGTATGCAAAAATAATCTGAATTAATAAGTTTTTTTATTTAAAGGGTTTTACCGCAAAGGATTTTATTAATTTTATTTTAAAGCCCGAAAAAGGGCTCGGGGTAAAAAATCCGCGGTAATAATCCATATTATTAAAACCGGTAAGATAAAATAACGCGGTATTTTTAACACCTTTATTTTTTATAATATAAAAACGGCTGGTATATAATTTTCTAGTAGTTATTTATATAAAATATATTATTATAAAAAATATATAATATACTGCGCAGCCAATAGAAAAAAGGACCGATAAAGCCTTTTAAATCGTAAAGGGCCTTTTATTAAAATACTTTAAAAATTATTATAAATGGTGCTTGGATTAAAACTATATGGGAAAATAATATAAAAAAGGCGGGATTATTAAACCGTGGATTTAAAAGGAAATAATGATATATATTAATTAATATAAAGCAAAAAATATACGTGTAAAAATTATTATTAAAAAGAATATTAAGGCGAATGGTTTTCGGATAAGGGCGAAAGGCCTTGGCTATTTATAGGAACAGGCTAGTAAAGATATTAAAAAGTAATAGCGTTTATATAACGAATAGGCCAAATATAAGCCGCAAAGCAAATAATATAATATAGCGGTGCCGGAGGTATCCCCCGCTGTATTTGTACCAAAAACCGGCGCCCGGCGCAATTACTTAAATAATTAATTTAAAGCCCTAAAATAATTCTGTACAGGATTATATAAAAAGCCAAAAGGATCCCCGGGACTTATGGGACTTTTGAAAGGGCAATAAACTATAGCGGCAAAAACTTAATTATAAAAATATAACTATTATTTAATATATTATATTTTCCCCTAAATATTATATTATCGTTTAGGAATAGTCCCGTACAGGATTATTCCATATTTTCTGGAGTGTTGCCGCTCCTAAATAAATAATTGGAGGTTTAACCAAACCAAATAGCTTGGTTTCAGACACCGACCATGCAGCGAGGTTATCAGACCTACACCCCGCTACAATAGGATATTTAAATTTAGCTTTCACCAATTTTTATTTGGTCGGGGCAAATATAAAGCGCGGCCGCTTTTAATACCAAATAATATTTTAATGCAAAATTATATATGGTGATTTTATCCGCAAAGCTTAAAGTCGAATTAAAACCAGAACGGTACTGGTATCTCGGCGCCGGTAGCGAAAGGTGATTTGGCGAGGCCCAACCGTGACCCACGGGGACGATCAGAGCTCCTGGTAACCCAAGAGAAAAAGCTGTTTACTGAAAAGTTGCGCTGGGCTTTATATGCGGGGCGGTTAGGGCACTAAGAAATAAGGACCAGTAACCACTAACCTGCCTAATAACGATTAAATTTAATAAGGTGCCTACAATTACCAGGTGCAGCGGGGTACTGCTCCCATTTACTCGTTTAGGTTTTAGTCCCCACGGGTTATTAATTATTACGTATATTAACGCTGCCAGTAATAAATAGGGATTAGGAACCGACTTTTACGTGGGGACCAGTACCTAACCGGGGCGGGGGCTTTTAGGGGGGACCAATAGCGGGGTTTCGCCGTTTCCTAATAAAAGTTTGTACCAGGAACCTAAGAATCCGGAGATCCCAGTAGCCAAGGGGGGATTAACCCCCCATAATATAAAAAGGGACCAGTAATTATAAGGGACTGGCCCCCCATAATATAAAGGAACCAATACCCTATAGGGATTAACCCTTTAATAATATAAAGGGGCCAGTAGCCTATAGGGACTGGGCCCCTAATAAAATAAAGGGACTAATAATAAAAAAGGACTGGGCCCCCACCGCAAGCCCGTTATTAGAAAAGCCATTTGCCGAATTCCGGGTATACGAGATTTACCTAACCAAGGGTCGCCCGGCTCCTGGTAATCGAAATATTGGCAGGTCGGTGGGGAAATTTGGCTTATATACCCTAGGGATACTAATCACCTATGCCTATTATAATGCCCCGTATCCCGATTTATAAAGGCACCCCAGTAATCCCTATTTAAAATCTCGGAGCCCCGCGCTTTAGGCCAAATGGTACCAATATAATAAATATTAAGGCGAATAATACCAATCCTTACCCCAAACCATTAAAGGCTATTTGGTAAAATATAAATACACCAAAAAATTATCTCCCTTTTTACTTTTATTTTTTATTAAAATAATATTACCATTAATATTTTATTATTATATATTTTTTAATTTTATAATTTTTAATTAATAATAAACCTTAAAAACATTTAATATAGCCCCGACCACCTACCCCTTACCCTTTTACGTTTATTATATATAGGGTTAAACGTCTCCGCTTGGAGAATGGAAACAGGTTAATCCCGAATCGGCATCGATAGCGCCAGTCCCGACTGCGCACTACGATGCCATTTATTCCGACGGTGAAAGACTTGGCAGAGTCCACGAAGAAACTAGATCTAAATTATAAATATGATTTCCTAGCCAGCAAGTGCTTTATTCCGCGATTAGGGAAAACGAATAAGTATTATTAAAAATAATTACTACTGCCCTTATTTTAAAGTATTCGAAAACCTCGATTGCCCGCTGCCACGGTTCACGGCCTAAGTCGACCTATAAGATATCCTATACGGACCGCAAATTGGCCGACTTAAATCCCAACCAGCGGCGGGGCTGGCCGTAGCCATTAACCCAGATCCTGGCTTTCGGCATGGTGCGCTTAGGGCCTATATGCGTATATATCTACGGGGGAAGAATATAAACAATGGAGTGGTGGAGCTGACAATAGCCTCCGACCCCGATTCCCGGCTTCCGATTATTAGAGCTATTGGAGGTGCTGCGAGTACCTTTTTTCTGGGGGGGGGGGAGAGGTTGTTGTCAGATATGAGAGGTCAAACTAGGTCACTTGTAAAGGTGGCACAATAAGGTTGACTGGTGGTTGTGTAAGTATTATTATTTGTGTACTGAAAAGGCATATGGGGAAGTTATTTATAGCGTTATTATTATCCCTATTACGCCGTACACATTTATAAGTTATATACATAAATATACCTATTACGTATAAAATACGCGATAACGTATCTTACGCCATAACGTATTAAATACGCGATAGCGTATTTAGTACGCATTGGCGCCGTAAATACGCAATAGTGGTATATCGAACACGCAGTGGCGTATTTAACACGCCCCTTTAGGCATATATATATATATATATATATATAAGGCTGGTCGCTTAACCATAATTGGTGGGTAATTCTATTTAGAATAAAGGTATGGGAGAAACCGGTAAAAATTATACCATTGCCATATTTTATACTCCCTGGCCGGGGTAAAAGAGTATAATATAGGGAAAAAAATCCCTTATTATTTACCCTATTTTATATTCCAACTAGTATATTACCTGTATTTTACAAGTATACTTCTCGTAAAACAGTTAAACAATAATTAGATTACTTAAAAGGTCCTGCAATAAGACCTCTTAGGCTTATTTATACATTTCTTAAAATATAAGGTCCTGTATATTATGGCCTTTTTGCGCCTTTTTAAAGTGTTCCTATAGGTATTTGGTGGAGTAAATTATATGGGGCAGGCATTGGCCTAATAACATAATTCCATTTTCCCATAATTCTTAATATAAACTACTACTACAATATAAAAATGGACAATTATTATACACCGTATCGGTATTTGCCTTAATTCCTGGTTTTTTATCCGTACTATATTGGTATTTCCTAAATAATAAAATAAAGGGGAATTAAATAATAATAGTTTTATAAGTATAAAGGAATTATAAAGGTATATAATAAGGGATATTATAACGGTTATATATTTTTGCGATAATCTTACTTCGAGATTCGCAAAAAACTGGTGTATTATGGGGCTTTAATTGGCCGAGTACCTATAGGCCACCCACCTTTTAAAAATTCCCATAGTTTTTTCCCATATAATAAAAACTCCTTTATAATATTAATACAACTTTATTATAATAGTACACTTATAATAATTAAATACCTTTTTTAAAAATAATTTATTATTTTAATACCTTATTCTTTACCTCTTTTAAATATTTAATAATAACCATTTATCTTAATTATTATTATTATAATAACCGAAGTAATATTTTAAAATATATATAATTTTTCCTAATACCTTATTAATACCTTTGGAGGTTCCTATTGGGAACCTGGCAAGCCTATATTAATCCGCTTAATTAACCAACTAGATAATTTATTTTAATTAATTATTAGGGATATATTTTTACCTTTTCCGGATATTATTACTGGGCCTGGTGTTAAAACCGGCGGAGGTGGTTTTTTTTTTTTAAAAAGGGACTAGCCTTTTATAATACCACGCCATTGTATTTTTAAAGGATAGGGGGGGGAGGCTTTTAATAATGGTAGGAAGGGTTTTAAAAGAAGGGGGGATTAAAGGCGTACTGCCTTTTTTAAGGGAAAGGAGATTAAAATTATAAGTATTTTTACCAGTACCCTTGGTACCAATTAAAAATTAATTTATATTACCCTAGGTTTTTAAAAAAAAAAGCGTAATCTATTTGGTGTTTTATCCGACAAGGTTAAGCGAGTACTGGTCGCCGGCCGCCCGTTCGCGGTGCTATATACTCGTTATTTAATAATTATAAAGGCTTATAAAAACGAGCCCGGTTTGGTATTTTATAACCAATAAACTATAAATAACGAGCGTATTACCAAGTGCATTAATTATATTAATATTGGAAAATATACCTTTTATAAAGGTTATAATTATATTATAATGGGTTATTTAAAATACCTTTAATATTATATCCGTAATACCTTTTAGGACCCTTAATGGGCCGCCGACCTTAATAATATTAAAAGGTATAGTAATATTATGTGGGGTGCCGTTTTAGGTATATAGGGAGGAGGAGGGGAGGACCCTTTTACAAGCACCGATAAGGAGGCTGGACCTGCCTTTATTTTTTTATCGTTTACCAAAAAAAAAAAACGCACCGTTGGCGGGGCGGTACTGGTAAAAAAGGACCAATTGGACCTTTTTAAACTTCGTATGGCCACCCTCGCGGGTAAGGTTAAAGATTTAAAGGCAAAGGTTAGGGAATTAAAGGAGAAAAGGAGGGAAATAAAAGAGGAGCTTAAGGAGTTAAAATAAAAGAACCGAGAGCTTTACCGCCTTTAGTTTTATAATTTATTTCGCCGTTACCTTAAGTCTGCCTTATAAAATTATCAGTTTTTATATTTTTATATATTTTTAATTTTTATTATATTTAATAATATACCTATAATGGCCATAATAGCCTTGGCTTTAGTTTTTATTATTATTTATTTTACTTTTTGGTTATTATTTCGATTCCCATTTTCTTAAAATATTATAATACGGTTATTTAATAAAAATTGCGGAGCTTTATTTATAAAGTCCTTATTAATAACCTTATAGGTCCCTTATATTAACCTTATTATTCTTTTATAAAAGATTTATAAATTAATTATTACCTTATTTATGGTAAATTTATAAAACGATTGGCATTTAAAATATAAAAAACTTAAAGTATAAAAAAATTAAAATATAAATAAATTATAAATAAATTTATTATTTAAAACTTATATGGTAAATTACCTATTTTGGCTTTTTTTTAATAAAGGATTCTCCAAGCCTTGGGATTAGCCTAAGCCTTTCCTTAAATAAAAAAAACGACCGTTATTATAAAGGCTTGGTAAAACCATCCGTAAGAATTTTCGCATTTAAAATATATATTATATTTAATATTTTCCTGGCCATTTTTTACCTTAACCAATGGTTATATATATTTATATAGCGAAAATAAATTAAAAGACGGGTGTACTTTTTTATAATAAAATAAATCGTTTATATATTATTATATTAAATGCGAATCCTTTCGAATAAAAGTTTAATCCCTAATCCTTTAATTATACAATTAATATATATCGATTTCTTTAATACCTGGGAAAGCGCTAATAATTCGGCTTTTATTAAGGAAATGGTGACCGTGTTTTATTTATTAAAGCGCCATATAATTAGGCCTCCGAATAAACAAATAATATACGCCTGGGTATTTTTACGGTTTGGAAGATTATTGGTAAAAAAGGTATTATTAAATATTTTTAAATTATATATACTATTAAGTTTTAAATATTAATTAAAGTTATAAAAAAAATAATTAAATACGCGATCCGCCGTTTTAAGATATATTGGCCTTAGGTTTATTAGGAATCTGGCCAATTATACCGTTATATATATAATATTAAGGCGCGTAATAATCGTAATATATATTAATAATTTAACCTTTTTTTGGTATTTACGGATTTGTATTAAAGTAATAATTCCCTTATAGGGAATTAATCGTTTTAATCTTATTAAAATGGTAGGCTTACCGTCCGATTCCGTTAATTAATAAATCTTTTAAGCATAGGTGGCCTGCGAAAACCAAATTAGGCGTTTCTCGCAATCGCGGATAACCTTAATATTTAAAAACCATTTAAGGTTATTTTCTTTAATAAAAGGAAAACGCTTTCTTAATTCTTTACTTAATTATAAAGCTTCGGTCCTTTTTTTCTTTAAATATATTAATATAAAATTATCCATATAATAAAAGATTATTAATTTATTTTTAATTATATAATAAGGTTTATTGGAAATAGGCTCGAAATCTTATTTGGTAAGTTTTTTAATAAAGGTGTCCTACCATAATTTGGGTAATTTGTATAATTTATATATGGCCTTTCGGAATTTAAAAATATAACCATGGGTTTTATACCCTGGCGCTATACGTATATAAATTGGTTCGCTTAATATGGTTTAAATAAATATATTAATTATATTATATTGGATTATATTTAAATTATAATATACGGCTATGGCGGTAATTATACGGAAACTTTATATAATTAATATAACGGTATATATTTTTTTAAAGCGATATTTTATTTCCTAATTTTCTTTAATAATAAAACGTGCCTTATATTTAATTAAATATCCATTAAAAATAAACTTATAAATATATATTTATATATAGTTTAATATTTACGCGTAATATGGGATATTTATAATTAAAATTTGGTCCCAAGTGTACGCCATACCGTGGCTTTTAAAATAAAGCCTTTTTATTTATTTAAACTTTTCCATTATATTATATTTAAAATAATCGCGGAATAATTGTGGAGGAGATTTTAATATACTTTTATAAATTAATATTTCGGATTTAATCTTTTTACGAATATTCGCTCGTTTAAAAACTTAGGTTTTAAGTAATAATATAAAAGCTCCTTATTTAATTATTTAATAATGGTTTTTTAATATTATGGCTTGGCCGCCAATTAAAATAACTGGGTACGCGCTTATACCCGTTAGAAATATATATTCCCAGGGCTAAAACTTTTCGCCGTATTATTTTTTATTATTTTTTTTGGTAATTATAAAGGAGGCGGTAAGTATTAAATTTAGAGGTATTTGGGGAGGTATAAAAACCAATTCGAAGCGCGATTTTATATATTTATTTAAATTATTTATTATAATTATTAATTTAATACCTTATATTTTCCCAGTAATATTCTTATAATCCCCTTATAATTTTTTTATGGCGGGGTTATCGAATTAATCGGCTTTTTTTAAATTATTATGAAAAAAGGATTAAGTTCCCGTTTTTTGGTATTTAATTATAATACGATTAACCAATTAGGAAATATTGTTTATATTTAAGACTCGGAGGTTATTTTTTAATATTTAGGCCTTTTTATTATATATTATAAATTTATTAAAGGTAACGTTTCGGGTAATAATAATTTAACGAAAAAAAGGAATCCATATATAATATTAATTAGTTAAAGAATACCTTATAAGGTACCCGATTTAAGCTTTTGGATTTAATTTATAATAACGGGCTTTTTTTTTAAAAGTTATAATTATTATAATATAAGCAATATATTTATAAACCCTAAAATATATATTTAAAGGCTTATTACCGTGGAACCTTTTAAATAAACTTTGCTATCCGCGGTTATATATAAGGATACGGTTAAAAAGGTAAACGGTTAATTTAATAATCTCGGGCCAGAGTTTTTTAGGAAAATTTCCTTTTATAACTCGAGCTTTTTACTTTACCAGTCCACCTATCCTTTTTGCCAGCCCGTTTTACGCTTAAATGTATGGCGTAAAAGCCTTAATACGGCGTCCTTTTTTTCGACCATTTTTTTTACCCTGGAATATTAAATAACGATTTTATTATTTAATTTAATAATTTTAATAAGGAATTAATATTAGATTGCTTATATTTTAAAAAAGTTCTTTAAAGCCTATATTAAGGTATTATTTTTACGGTTTTTAAGGTAATAATCCCAAAATATTTTTATATACCTATCGGTTAAAAAAAAAAAAATTATATTATTATTATAACCCTTTATATAATTATAAAAATCCAACGCTATATATTTGCCCGCCCTTTTAATTAATACTCGTTAGGATTATTGGATTTATTATTTGGCTTTATTAATGGTGTATTATTAATATTCCATTATAATAGGCCTTTTAATTTTAATGCTAATTAAATGGTTAATTAATTTTTAAAATGGCTCGGGACCTGGGTAATTTAAACGGAGGTATTATTTAAATACCTCCTGGGTATATAATCTTCGTAAGGCGTATAATATATATAAGTTTTATTTTTTTTTTAAAACCTTATGGTATATAAGGAAGGTACCTTATATAAGGCCCAAGCGTATATAAAAAAGGGGTATATATTTTAAAATAAACTGGTTATATTAATCGAGGAATTATATTATAAATATTTTATTAAAATACCTAAGGTAATTATTACCAGGGTTTTAATCCTACCAATAATCTTATATGCGTAAATTACGGAGGAATATAATATTATATATAAAGCCGGGGCAGTATATAGTTTTTGGTAATATTAATATTCGGTTAATATATTAAATGGAACCAGGGGTTTATATTTAAATAAATACGGTTCTATATTCCCGAATAGGGACTTTAAAAT
The DNA here is from genome assembly GCA_022664585.2 of Zalerion maritima. Classification (NCBI taxonomy): domain Eukaryota; kingdom Fungi; phylum Ascomycota; class Sordariomycetes; order Lulworthiales; family Lulworthiaceae; genus Zalerion; species Zalerion maritima. Next base: position 10,891 of record JAKWBI020000318.1, read on the forward strand.
CCCTTGCCTAAAAATAATCACCGTAAATAAAGCGGTAATAATTATAAAAGCGTAATTTATTAATAAAAATATTAAGATTAACCCTTAAATCCAGGATACCTAAGTTTCGAAAAAAATATTCCTTGGCGTTTTATTTTTTATCCCCGACCATATAAACCGCCATTTGGTATATTAATTAATTTTCGTTTAATTCTTTAATATATTTAATAAGGAAAGGGGTGGTTAATTATTCTTTATATTTAGATTAATAATTTTGGATATTAGCGTGGAATTTTGGTAAGCCCTTTTATCCTTAAAAATGGCGCTCGGGGTAAAGGTATAGGCACCTTTCGGGTTTGTAAAAATAACGCTGGTAAGAATATTATAACTTTTTGCCAGGCGCTCGGTCGCTTTATTTTAATTTTGGCTTTAATTTTGCTCGTTTCTTACTGGGGGATTTATCGATATTGCCCTAAGGGTCTCGTCCGCGTTTTTTATCTTCCTTATGGCCTTCTCGCGAGTAAAAGGCCCCTTTCCTTATACGGCCCCTATTATTCGCCTTTTTTTTTAATAATTAGTTTTTAAAGTCGTTTATTACGGTTAGGTATTTAAGGGTATTATCGAGAACCCTAAATCGATAAAACGGCTTATAAAATATAATCCACGAGGGTTTAACCTGGCGTATAATGGCCATAAAGCCGCGTAATTATATTTAGGGTCGTATAATAATTAAATACTGCCGTTTAATAAGTTTTACCATAATATCGGTTTAATTTTAAAACCATATAAGGAAATCTTTTGGTTAATACCTTAATGGTACAATGGTTTGGGAATATAGGTTTTCCGTTATATTTTTTATACGTATTTTATTAAGCTTAATATACTCGTAAAAATTAAAGTACCAAATTTATAGGGATTTATTTAAATTATAATAGGCGTTTTGGTAAAATATTATTATAATTTTTATAATCCATACGCGAAGCTTTCGAATAAGTTTCTTTTATTTCTTATAATATATACGCTTATGGTTATAACTCGTGGTAAGAAACTGGTACGTTTTTTGGTATTCCAGGCTAAGTTTAAGGAAATTAAAAACTGGTTTAATATAATCGCTTATTAAAATATATATAGGCGCGTTATTTTGCGAAAGGCCAATTAATACTTTAATAAATACCACTGGGTTTCCCATAATAATTTGGGTAAACCTTTATAAATTCCCCTATGGGAAATTATTATAATTAGGCATACGGGGGTTATTAAAAAGTGGTTTGCCCTGTATAAAAGGGTTAATATTAAACCATAGGGCGGAATCGATGGCCCTAATGCGGAACTGCTTATCCCAGGTCTCCCATTTAAGGGGAGTATTTAAAATAATATTGCTTATATTAACGATAAGGGGGTAATTTAGCGGAATTATATAATCGATCTTAAAAAAGGTATATTATAATTCGGCGGAGTTAATTAAACTCTTAATTATTAAATATGAGAGGTTAAACTAGGTTATTTATAAAGATGGCATAATAAGGTTAACTGGTGGTTGTATAAGTGTTATTATTTATATATTAAAAGGGCGTATGGGGAAATTATTTATAATATTATTATTACCCCTGTTACGCCGTACACATTTATAAGTCATATATATAAATGTACCTGTTACGTACAAGATACGCGATAACGTATTTTACGCTATGACGTACTAGATACGCGATAGCGTATTTAGTACGCATTGGCGCCGTAAATACGCAATGGCGCAGTCGATACGCAGTAATGGCGTATCGAACACGCAGTGGCGTATCTAACAGTTGTCTGCGAAGTGTTTATCCAACATTGACAAGGGCAAGACGTTTAATGCAGTAGCAGGACATGATTTAATAAAAACTGAAGACGGAAATCTAATATATTATCGAAAGGAATATGCGCGCTATTACCAGCGATATTTATATGCCTCCCAAATTTAAAAGCCCTAAAAATAATTCAATCTATTACCAAATGCCTTATCTAAGGTTGGTATTCCCAGTTTAGGATAGGACGGCTCGTACTGTACCGCTATAGCAAAGCACAGCCCAGGTCCATTAAAGCCTAGGTCCACCGAAGTATTAGTCCACCGAAGTTCTGGTTTGGTCTACCCAAGCCCTAATCTGGTCCACCCAAGCCCGGTTTACGGCCACTGCTCCGAATTAAGTCCACCTAAGCCCGGTTTAAATCCATTAAAATCCCAATTATATTTTGGGTTTACCGAAGTCCAGGTTTAATCCACCTAAGTTTATTAAACCTTCGATGGGCTTTATTATTATCCTAATATAGGTACCGCATTAATGCTTAAATATTTAACGGTATTATACGGTACCATAGGTTTATATTTTAAATAAAATATGGATTTTTTAATTTCCGTAATAAGGTCCGATAAATCGAAAGCCGAACCTTTGATTATAAAATCTGCCATTTACGCAAGGTATTAAAAGGCCTTAATAATTTTGGCTGGTGTTTTTTATATAATATTAAAGGTTAGGAGCTTTAGGCTGGCTCGTCGATCTTTATTAACGACCTTCTGCTTTTAAAATAATTAGTTTAACGCTAATTAAATCGAGATATACGTATACGATACGCTTAGCTAGGTTTAAGTATATAATAATAAAGATTAATAATGGCCCTAAAAGTATTCCCCAATGCCTTATAATTCGTTTGTATTCGATAATATTACATTTCGAAATAATCGATCGTGGTTCTTAGGCGCTTATATACTTATCGATAACGATACTCGCGTTTCGATAGCCGGAATTTCGAGTTGGGAGCCGCAGCTGGTCATAGCTGCTTAGTGAAGCCGCTATAACCGAAGTACTAAAATTTTAAAACTCCACTGAAAGTCACTATAAATTTAGTGGTCGCCCGCTAAAGCAGAAAACTTAAATTTCAACGGTACCTTGGTGGGGTATTGCCAGGCTTTGTCAGCTGGTGCTACTCGCGAGGGTACCTGGAACGACAGGAAGGGGCACCTTCTGACCCTCAAGGGGATATGCCTGGGTCCTCCAACTCTGCATTCGACGATGGAGGCCAGGATTTACTCCGTAGGCGACCCAAATCCCGGCCATGCCGGGTACTATGGCCCTGTTTTGGGGTCGTCGTTCTAAGTCTGCTGCCGCGCAATAGAACGGAAAAGACGCTTCCTTTCTTCGAAAAATGTAAACAGCTCCAGTCACCTCGCCCCAAATACCGACAGTTTTGTGGCCTCGTGAATAATCTTTAAGGAACGCGGACATAGAGCCTTCGCTATTACTTGCCAACTCCCCACTGTCACGCCTCGGATCACGGATCATCATGGAGGACCCCGCAGGTCATATAACCAAGAAGCGAGACCGAACTAACGAGAATTTTCGTAGAGCAGTCGAAAATGCAATGCGCAGATGGGATGGAATTAGCCACCGCTACCAGACTGATGTGTATGTCTCGGTACGGCGAAGAGGTCGATACTTCGAGTACACGTCTTTGGACAGTCCATCGTGGCCAACCCCAGCCGTAGAAATTGTAGGTGCAGCACGACCTTGTCATTATCCAAGTTGCTAACCATGCGACAGAGCAAGAACTACCCCCTACCTATTAAGAAAAGGCCGGTAGACTTCATGCGACGGAGACGTCTGGCGAAAAGAAACAAGGACGCGCGCCCGATTGTAGATGGTGGGGATCCTCCACGTTTGGCCAGAGAAACAGGTCAGCGGGTAGAATAGAGCAAACAGAACATGAAGGGCTAGGTAGAGGCTGGTCAATTCCCTGGACAATCGAAGTCAGGTTATTTAACTAGAATTATCCCTTCCGCAACCCTTGTTGCTCATCTTCCGCCATGCCAAATCTGAAATGATAGCTCTGGGGAGTCTCATCATTCCAGATTGCGATCAGAAGCGGTGATTGGATTCTTGGTGAAAACGGACTGAGAGACTCTTACTGCGTCGAAGCTCGCGACATGCTCAAGTGACCAAAGAGGCCACGAAAGCGGGACACAGTGGGACGAGTTCCGTGCCCTCGGGCCCAAAAATATGACTGGATTTGGGCCAATGTCAGGTGTGGACGAGGCTCGAGGTTCTCATTTCGTTCCCAGCATTGCAGACGTTGCCAAGTGCCCTGCGTCAGCCTCGTCTGCTACCCCGCATCACCTTCCAGGTGGGATCGCGTCACGCACCGCGTCTATGAGCAACCAAGCTACCCGTAGATGAGCTCGCCACTAACTTCAATGCTCTCGTCAAGTGATGCAAACAGAAACACTCTCAGTGTAGGTAGGTTCTCGCTACTAGTCTTTTGCTTTTGGGAATGGTTTTCGCTTGTACCGAAGGCTTGCTGCTAGCTCGGGAGACGCCACGGACATGGTCTACATTTCAGGGAAGGCAGATGTTCAGGGGTCACTAGATTAATCAGCCAACGCCGCCAGGCTCCCGGCCCTTCATTTTTCCGTGCATTCGGTTTCGCAGCGCGCAAAACATGAGTTCGCCAATCATCGTAGCTTTCAACCTCCTAGACAATTTTTTTTCGTCCAACTCGCCTACCCGTCCTCCAACATCACCCCTTAACCCAAGCGCTAGCACTATCTGTACCTTTTTCTTAGAATTAGCGCCGATTACTAAGCTATGGCTAATAAGAGTCAAGCCGACGACTTGTTTAGCAAAGAAGTGCTCCGTCTTCGAGCTGAGTATGAGCACCGTCGCGTTATTACTAATCTTTATCCCCCTGGCGGTCGACCACATCTCGAACTGGACCTCCAGCGCGGTGACAAGTCTTACATGACGTACTGGTTCGACGACGGCACCAAGTATGGCCAGTGCGTGCGCATCTTCGACGTTCCCGGTACTCTCTCGGGCGATATCCTACGGCTCTATCGGAAATTGCCCTCCATATCAGGTCACTTTGAGATCGATGGCGACAACATACGTCCACTGGACCGCTGTCTGGACCATCCCGAGATCATAGAGGACGACTCCGAGGACGTGAGCGAGCTCGTTTCCAAGCTGCCTCTGGTCTGCGTCAACGCAGCGAAGCACTTTGTCAAGAAGGGCAAGTACCGAAGCGAGATCGAGAATCTCATCAGGTGCCAGGGCGGCTCTGTACCGGGCCATCCACTCTCTCCCCACGTCATCCAGCTTCTCGGCAGGTCTGCCGACGGACAGCTCGTCTTCGAAAAGCTGTCGTCTAGCGCGCGCACCCTCGGTCGCTTCTCCTCCTTGGCCTTTTACAAGAGCTGGATTCTGCAACTCATTGACGCCCTGGATTGTCTTCACTCGGTTGGCATCGTCCATCGCGACTTACGCGCCGATAATCTTCTCTTTTCAGACGACGGGGAGCGCCTGGTTGTCTGCGATCTCGAAAGCCGCTGGGGAAAGCGGTCGGCGCCCGAGGTCGCCTTCCAGGGAGGCCTGGAGGACTCGGGGTGGACCCCCAAATCCGATATATATGATATTGGAAATTGCGTTAAAAGTATGGTTTATGCGAACGGACCCATCACGCATTTCATCGAATGGCCTGTTCCACCTCCGCTCGAGGCCATTGTCGAAGCGTGCATATGTCCGAGGCCGGAGGAGCGTCCAACCCTGGCCGATTTGCGTATTATGGTGGGGGAGATCCAGACGTAAAGCAAATTAAGGTATATAGGGGCTTGGAGGTTTAGGCATTGGCTTAGTAGAAGAAATCGACCCTACTCGACAGCTTCTCGCATTACCAAGACGCCCTGGCTGTTACGGTTTCGGCCTGCGTAACTACCTGCGTGACTACCTGCGTGGCCCTTCATGTAACAGGAAATAGCACGCTCTCTGGACACCCAGACGTCGGCAGCTGGGTATGTGTGACATACGGACGCCGCAGGCAGCCCTCACATGCAGACAACCGGCTCTGAATAGGAGCAAAGGTGGGATCCAGTCGATCACCGGGTCCGAAATGGAGTATTTAACAATTGGAAAACGGGTGACATTATGAAACTAGACCACAAAAACGGCTCTCTTAGATGTTTGCTTAGATGAAAAGGATGAGGAATCCAGACGTCATGGCCCGGCCTACGAACAATGGGGCATTCGACCCAACCGCGGAGGATCATGAAAACCTCCTCTTCTGTTGGGTGGTGATTGCCTCCTCTCCTCAAGAAACTAGCTCTCTTATACCGGCCCGCGGATCTCGAACTTAGTGGTCGTCGCTCCTTACTAGTCGGGAAGAGAGCTGCGAATCGAATATTTTCGAATCGCAGAGCGGGCGAGGCGTCTCCAGATATAGTTCGGATATGATCGTCGGCGTCGTCGGAGATGGTTGCGAGGGAGTCTTGGCTCTTGGCTGGACATCGTGTCCACAACAGAGGACTTGTTCCGGCCCCCAGTTGAGCAAGCTAGAAATCGGGATTGATGCGGCAATTCTTCGTAAACTCTGCAGAAATGATGGGTTTGTGATTTGATTGCGGCATTCCACGATTGGTTCGGATGCCGTATTCCCGAAATGAAGGATTGCATGCGGCCAGGAGGCATGGTGATGAAAAGATGTATCGACGTAGAATCGCAGACAAAGTTTGGGAGGAACGTGTACCTGGTATTCGGCGAAAGAGAAACTCGGCGTCGTCCCGGAACTGGGACAAAATTTGGGGCAATCAGAAAACGGCATGCCCGACCCCTCCAGACAAATTCCATCAATTTCTTCCCCACAGTCCCAAGCGTGGTGAACTACGCAGCAATCAACCAACCTGTCATGCCCCCAGTGCCTGTCTCACCAGTGCACCCTCTAGCCCTTCATCCTATTTCTTCACATAACGTCCCCGGCACCCAACCGCAATCGTGATCGCGATGCGACTCGGGATCCGCTAGTATCTCTCTTCCCAAGGCGTAGGGCACGAAGCCCAGTGACAGACGCAACGAACTCGCGAAACAGGTGATGATTGTACCGTCATCCACGCTAACATTTCCCGGGTTCACGGCCGCGAGGGACTATCCCCTCGCGATAGCCAACGTCAGGCAGAATCTAGCGATAGCTGCGGCATTAAGGACGAGTGGTAGTCTTCACGGGCTTCTTGCGTATAACAAGCAACAAGATCCCTGTATCAGCTTGCTAATCCTATCCAGCGGCTGCGGGCCATCGGGAAGATCCAACAGCCTGGAAACAGCTATAATTGGCCCTAGATATTTCTTAGGGTGAGAAGTCGACCAGCTTCAACTCTAATGGATGCCGGGATGCTCTTTGGATATTGGGTGTGGGGGGATTATACGTAGAGGATGTCCAGAGCCCATGTTTCCCATGGAGAGAAAGTTTATGATTCATACTCGAAAAATTCCACAGTGGCCGACTCTTTCTTGTCGCGATGGCGACATTGGTGATCTGGGTGGGCTAACCATGAGGCTCTCGGGACCAGTCTCACGTACGTGTCGGGTCGGGTTTATTGTAGGGCACGCCCGACTACAGGACAGGGGCTCACATCCGCAGGCATTCGTACATCCGACGGCCCCGAATAGCTGCATCTAATGCTTCATGCTCAATGCTTTGGCATCTCAAATTGCATAGGATCTGGGAAGTAGCCTCGGGGACGGACTGACCTTCTCCCGAAAGTTAGAAGTCCAAGACTTCTATGGCTCGACTAACCCGCCTTCCTCAGCTGCGCAGCATCTGCCTGGGTTGAGCTTCAGGAGGTCTTTGTGGACACTCTCGTTATGAGCCATTGCCAGGGCGTTTGCGAAAACGATCGAGCTAAATATATGCCACATACAGCACATCACACCAGTACGTACTCTGGAACTAGCATGTTAGATAACGCCGTAATAGAAAATCAAACCAGTAAAAACCAATCTCCTGGCGTACACATACCCTAATACGTATTCTCATGGATCGATTATTTAGGAATCCTTGTTGTGTTATTATATATTTACTAGTCCCATAGCATGTTTTTAAGATGAGCCGCTTGTATCTACATACCTGGGGGAGATAAAGGAGACCACCTGCACCATTGTGTTGGTATAGCTACCTTGTGTCATTATGGTACGAAATTCTCAACGATAGGTTTCCCATGCTACGTGGTCGAGATACTAGAGATCGGGTGGGTCGCCGTACTCCGGAAGTCGATCTAGACCTACGATATTATCTAAGATCCTCCAGGCCTTGTCTTGGACATCAAGGTGCAAGAGCTTGTTCATAATCGAGAATCTAATAGTGGCCCATGTCTGCATCGTTCAACGGGGTCCGTACGGCATGCAGGAGAGCGTCGCTTTCGGAGCCTCAAGAACCCAATATTTGCCCGAGTTGTCATGGGGGAGCGACGAACACGCAGAGCAAGGGGAAGCCGGGCCGAACGAGTAGTCCAGCCCACAGCGGCCGAGGAGATGTCGCGATGCTTCGGCACTGGGAGGAACAGTTCGTGGGCCTGACGATCCATCGATGATCGCGCATATGCTTGAAGCCCTGCTGCTGTTCTGTTGCCGGGTTTCTAGAAAACAGCCTTTCCAGAAGTTCTTGCAAAACTGATCGATTCGGAGGCCACAAGTGACAGCCGTGACCCAAGATATCCCTCGGACATTGCTACCCGATTTTTCTTGTGTCCTTCCATGGTACGTCGGTAGTTAGTCATATCAGAATCCAAATCCGGACGGTATCACGTCCAATTGATCACGTCGACGATACCAGGCAACTTTAACTCATCAAGCAAAGTTAGGGAAACCAATAAACATATCTCGAGCAGCCGAACCAGGCTTCCCATTTTCAACCAAATCCAATTGGGCAGATTTTCCACCACCCATTAACAAGCAAAGAGAAAAGGGCCATCCTGACAGGGGAAATACACAGCAAGAAGAGCTTGAAGTCCGGAGCAAACAAGAAATATACACCGAGAAACGCGGGTGAAAAAAGGGGGAAAAAAGGGAAAAGAATACATGTTAGTGCCCAGCAGTTATTATCATCAACATAACTTCAAAATCCTGACAGGCCAATCGCTGCTCTCTCGAGATCTAGGCGCGGGAGTAGTACCGTCAACAGGGTATATATCGAGAATATCCATCCTCCCTCCCCCAACAATGGTAAATCCCATCCGCCACCGTCCAAGGCCGGAAAATGTGTCACCACTCTAACCGCTATCACGCGCGAGGTCGCTTTATTGAATATTCCACACACACACGCACACACACACACACACACACACATATATATATATATATATATATATAATAAGGGGAAAGGGGAAAAGGCAACGGGCACCACCGGGAGTATCAAAACACCTCTCCAAACACATCAACAAAAGCTAACCCTTTTCACCAATGCAAACCAACGAAATGCTACAACCAATACTCCGGAGCTGGGATCACTCGTCATAAGCCTCCAAGTCCGTTACTTCCACCGGCGCCTCCGCCACCTTGTTGACCACCAAAGAAGAATCCATCAAAAAGATCTACTTGCTGGCCGTCACTGAAGTCATGATGCATACCCTCCCAACCAAGGCCGAAGCCGAGGTCCATCTCGGTGTCAACATCGGCAACGCCCCCTTGGAGGCTTTGGAGAAATTCCATGCCCTGGAGGTCGGAAAAGTTGATGGGTCCAGCAGTCGTGGGAGGAGCCATGCTCGCCGTCGTACCCGGCACTGGCGGCATAAAGCCAAAATTGGCAACACTGGTAGCGGCAGATGACGGGCCAGGCGTGGTTTGCATTGGCGTAAACTGTGCACTAGCTTGCGGTGTAAGAGATGTTGTGGGCGAGGCTATGGACCCGGTCGGCGGGGTTGGGTTCCGCATCGTCGGCGAAGCCATGAGCGATGCATCCATGGCAGGAGGCGTCATAGTCAAGTCTGATCCAGCACTGGCAGCACTCATTGGCGCGGACGGGACTGACCTCATTAGTGAAAATCCATCGGCCTCAGACTTGATGTTGTTGGCATTGTTGACAACTGGACGGCGGAATGCGTTGGCAGTTTGTAGCTGCGGTAACGCAGTTGGCGTCGATCCGGCCGTCCCACTCATGGGATCTGTCAGTGAACCCTCTGAATGAAAACCTCCGACCCTGTTGATGGTTGCCGAAGTTCTAGGCATGTGCCGTCGGGCCTTGTTTGGCACTAATTCAGATTCGCTCCTAGGGCTCCAATCCACTTTGTTCTCGTCGTGTTTCGAACGAGATCGCTTCGAGCGCAATCCCGGATTGTTTGCCCCTGGGCCGAACCCTCCATTCGAATTTGCCATCTTGACTGTAGCCTTGGCAGTTCGATCGAATGCATCCCGACAAGCCTCGGCGGGAGGGCATTTGTCTATAAGGTCGCTGAGAACCGATGTTGCCGCGAGCACAGTAAAGTCCACTTCGTCCATCGACTATTTGCATGTTAGCGCCATATAGCAGGTGAACGAATCGCGTGACAGAACATACCAATCTGCTTCTCACGACGGGCGAGTGCCAAATCGCATACAAGTACGAAATTCCAGCCATGAACAAATGATGAGTGGCTAGGTATGTGTAGTTTACCAGGCTCATCAAATGAAGTTGCCTGTACAGGCGAAGTATTCTCTGGCCGGCTTCTGCCACCTTCAGATACACTCGCTCCTCGTCCTCACGAAGCTCGACATTGAAAACGGACGGGCTGTTTACCTCGTTAGACGTGTTGTACTCACCTTCAAATAGCGCGGGGACACTGAGACTTTGTCGGTAGAGCATAATAACAGCCTGCCAGTAGTTGAGATCCAGGAAGTCGGGACAGAACTTGACCCCGGTCTCCTGCTGGGTTGGCGCCGAGCTCTTCCATTCGTAAAGACGCTTGTCAATGTCAATTCTCCAGGCCCTAAAAGAGTCGAACTTGGCGAGGAAAGGCGAAGGGAGTTGTGTGTGAATGTAGGGGTTGCGTTGGTTCTGTCCCTCTGTCCTGGCAATCTGGGTTTGCCGGTATTGAAGCACCTGCAGTATCTCCGACTGCAACAATCGAAGTCGGAAGTAGTGGTACGCAACGAGCTTGTACGTCGGCCTCGACGCCTCATGCGCAGGCTCGAGCAGCCCCGTGGGGGTGATGTAGTGGTCATCAAGCAGAGTGGGGAACTCGGTAGTGATGACCTGGTCAGAGATTCCAAACGGTCGGCCGACGCATGTGCTCACCAGTCGGTCGAATGAATAAGTGCACCACCAGAGCCTGCGGCGCAAGTCGCGCACATACTCCCGTCTGCCCCTTTCCTTAGGCTGAAATTCCGGGGGTTTCTTTGGATCACCACCACCTCCCTCTTTGGGACCGGTTGGATCGGAGCCGGCCGCGTTAAGATCCTTTCCGTCTTCATAATGCATCCCCAAGTCAACGGCAAGCCTCACAGCAACGCCAATTATGTACCTGTCTCAGGTTAGAGCTAGGGAATTATTAAAGAATTAAAAAAAGCAATTTTTGAGGCAAAGAACCTACCAAAGCCCTGGCGGCACAGGCCGGAGGAGGGCAAAATTGCCTAGCAGCAAAACCGCCTGCAGCTCCTCCAACCCACCATTGCTGCATCCCAGGCACGCTTCGAGATGAACGATCGCGCTAGCGTGGTATTCCTCGGGTTGTCCCTTTTTCCGTTTGCCTTCCGCCACTGTTGGCGCTTGGTCAACATGCTTGGCGCTGTCGCCCATGATGATGCCGGCGCCGATGGCAAACACCATGTTCAGCATGTAGAGCTCCCTGGGTCCTCTCACACGCCCTTCGCCAGCATATGCCGCGTCGAACATATTCATGAATTCTCCCCTGTGAAGAACCGGTATCTGGCAGTTGGAGTGCTGGAAGTAAAGATCGACGAGTCCAAGTGCCGTTTCCCTGTCTGGAAACGGGATCGGATGGATCGTCGGCTTGGTATGAAGACCAAAGAATGAGTCGCGCATCGAAGTTCCCGATCCCACTCCCATGGGAGTTCCATTTGCCGGTCGGTAAGGGCGTATTCCTGTCTTGTCGGAGCTTGAGCGCTGGTCCGAAACAGAGGACTGGACTGCTGCGAAAACAACGCGAGCAAATGACACCCCTGAGGTAGCGCCCAGATACCGGGGGTTTGAAGTCCCAGTGACACTTCCCATGCCGGAGCTGGATACAAGTTTTTGCAGCTTTGACGTGTCTCTATTGTTCGGATCGGGTGTATCAGAGAGTTCGGGCTTGGCGGGAACAGCCACAGGTCTCCCTGCCGCATTGGTGGGTGAGCGCACCGAGTTCGGGTCGACGCTAGGTCGAGAGCAGAATTCAAGATTTTCGGCAGGGGCGAACTCGATTTTATTCGCCTGAAGTAGAGCCTCAAGCTGTTGGACCCGAGTTTCGAGGTAGAACACGTAGCTCCTAGGTATTTCCCTCTTCGTTATGGGATCGTAGCCGACACAGGCGACGTTAGCCTTTTCGCAGCTTGCGCAACTCGGCAATTTCTGGTCGCAACGATTTTTGCGCAGGCGGCACCTGTTACAGGCGCTGACATTGCGGAAGCTGCTGCTCTGGCCCGCCTTCCCAGGATGGGAGCCATTGTGATTATTGTGGTTGGAGTTGTGGGACTCGTTGGTGGGGGACGGACCTTGGTTGGCAGAGTTTAGCGATGAGGGTGAACCCTTATCCGGCGACGACTGGCGGGCGCGCTTACTTGGGTGGCGGTGGGTTGGAGAAGGGGTCGCATTGGAGGGCATTTTGTGCTCGGGATTATAGGGAACTCAATGTCCCCAGATGCCGTTAATGCTCAACTCCAGGGCTCCTTTCGCGGCGGGAGAGCACGGAGAGATACAGATTGAGGGCGCAGGCGGGTGGCAGACGATGTGATGGAGAGCAAGCGGCGGCAGCAGGTACGCCGTGGGCGGCCAAGAAGATGGTACGGCAAAGCCCAGTGAGAAGCAGCGATGAAGGGGCGTCTGGTGGACTAGGTAAAACTGCGAAACGTTGCTCGTCGAAGGTCTCTCTTCTGCCCACTGGCGATCTGACGTAGGGTAGGCAATCGACGCCGGCTTCGAGACTAGGTTCGATGTTTCCGTTGCGGGAGCTCTATTGGCCCTATTTGGTCTGTCCCTATAACTAGCAGGGTTCGGAAGGGGGGGTAAAAGTATTGTTAAGTAATGGGTAGACGTTGAGCCGAGTCCCTGGTAATGCGGATTGAATGCCTGATAAGGAGGAGCGGGCAGAAGCAGCACGAAACAAAAAAAAAAAGGAAAAAGGAAAAAGCCCGCGCCTTGTGTCCAGGATTATTGACCGCGACACTAGTTTGTTAACAGTAGCTAGGCCGAACCCCCATGTTCTAGCACTTGACCGAGGGAGCGGGAGTGAGTTCTATGTAGATGATTTTTGGCCGTTCCCAAAGCACTATCACTTTTCTTCTTTCCTCCGTCGGCGCCGACGCCCAACGAATGGACACAAAGTGCTGGCGATAATAGCACCGTGTTGGAGGCAATGGAAGGAGAAAAGGAACAATGCCCTTTTTGGTGGGTATGCAGTGCCGTACGCTCTGAGCCCGGTGGATAGAAAGAGTATATCGGTTGGGCGGTGAAACGGTAGAGACAAAGAGGAGAGAGAGCGCTGGTCAATCAATGGAAGAAAATCTGCATCAGATACTCGGAAGAGAGGGTAGGTAGTGGTGGCCTTCCTCTTCTCCTCTCAGTGGGTGAGGACAAGGGTGGAGGCGGCAGCGGAGGTGGGTGGAGGTGGTGGCAGGAGAAGCCAAAGTCACTGGCGCCCATCCATGTATCGTTGGCATGGTGTCGCACTGTACCTCGCATGCAGCCCAAGACACATCCCACGCAGCTCTGGCGCTGGTATTTTTGTTTTATCGAGTATAGAGCTGCTGTGCCTTGTCGTCGGAGCATCCAGGTATTTTCGCTGGTCCCTGCACTGTATACATCGAAATCAAGAATGCCATGGTTGAAAGGATGGGGGAGAGCTTTGGGGAGTTGGCACTGCAGTGAGGGGGATCACAGGCGGAGGGAAAAAAAGAAAAGCCCGAGAGGGAAAAAAGCAAACCCCCATATAAAGTGGGGCATCCCATCATGTACCTCCACCATCAAAACTGCTCAGGAAGGTACCTGCCTCCCTCGAACAGTGGCAACTTCCTAGCTTGATAAAGATACAGCGGCGAATCACTGGCGGCCTTTTGAAGATGCGATTAAGATCTGGATACCAGTAGCGTGGATGTACCGTGACGAAACACAGGTTTTTGTTTATCTCCCTCCAAAGGCCGTACTGTATCATAATGCATGTATGTACGAAAATCGAGGGTAATCTTATCAGCAGAAAAGTTCCATTTTCCCCACTCTTTTCTCTATAATACAGCACAGTACTATACCATAGTACTGTTCACATTGTTCAGCCCGAAACTTCCTATTCGCCGTGCCTTTGTGCTCCTGTGTCCAAGCGCAATATTTTGTATCTTCACTACACCAGCAGATATGTATCTTAATATGTAAGTATGTCCGAGTTTACTAGTATGCCTCGGACGAACGTTCTTTTTATTCTTAAAGGGTCATTGTGTGCTATGGTGAACTTGTCGTGACGTGACCTGCCATGTGCAGACGTTTCTACCCGGGCTTAATGTAAAATTCCAGAATCATGTTTGTAGTGTCTCTTAACGCTACTTGGCCAGGAACTTTGACGATGCTGCTAAACCTTGAGGCAGAGCCAATATTTACTTCTATCCAATAGGTATATATGTCTCTAGTACCCAGACCCAGCCCATGATAATTGGTGTGAGGTATTACACCAGGAGGCAGGCCTACTATATGTATCCTCATTATGATATTCTCACTCGTAAAACACACGCATCGCAAGATGGTTTATTCCTCATCCTTGCTAAGAACTACACAAAGCTTTGGACGGTGACTACGATTTCTTCTCGACAGTCCCGTCTCTAGCTCACCCTAGTATGGAAATCACTTCTAAAGCAACATCGCAACGAGGAATCGTTCCTCCGAGTTCAGAGACAATTGCCAGCACAGCTAACGGACAAGATAAGTAATATTGGGTATCAGAGCTGCATTCTCAACTCTGATATATCGTCGCCTCAATTGACTCTGGCTGCTACCACGCAAAGAAAGAGAGACTTTCAAAAACCGCCGTTGTTTGCGTTGAAGAGCGCGCCTCGCTCTGCAGGTACCGCCCCCGTTTACGGGATGGGGAGGTGTACCTACCGAACCTCGCTCCAAATATCTGTCGATATAAAACATCCTATAGCACGTCCAGTCGCTGTTAGGGCACGCTCGCTCCACCGTTGAGTTGTTGAGGCTAGTTTCACTCGGGGTATCTTTCTGTACGGTGGTTATAGTTTCTGGCCCGTGAATCATCTTTTGATTCCAAGGGATTCAGAGTCTTGTATGATCCGACCATATCTTGGGGCACAAGCCATGCTCTCTTGGCTGTGGGACTTAAGGCATGCGAGTTGTTACGAGTTGAACTAACAAAAGTTCCACTTCAAAGCCTTTACTAAGTACCCAAGACATGTTCCTCATATCACTCAAGACAGTGTAGCAAGCAAGCATCACCCCTTTAATGATTATGTGTTCTGTTTAGGCCTATCAAGTCTCGTTTCCTCAAGCAAAGCCAAATGGACCAAATTTCTCGTGATAACATATGGCATCGTACAAATACATAACATGTCTCGCCGAGAGGAACTAAATCAACGAACATCGCGCAACAGCCCAAACCTAACCAAAGCCACGAAACTGTACATCCAATACTTACCATTACAATGAGTACCATTCCGAGTGGTGAAAGTGTCCGGTGCTGCTGATACCAATTGAATCCAAATTGCCACGCCGAATCCGGATCCTTAACTCCTAGGAAAGAACAAGAGAATGAAACCTAATGCCTGCCATCCAAGACCCAAAAATAAATTCAAACTCAATATGATACATGGTCATGTTCCATATGTCTACGGTGGTATGTTTTCATATATATGTGTGTGTCATAAGACGTCTTCCTCTCTCTCCTAACTCGTGAGTCGGCATACTGGGAAATGATTATCATGTCTTGTTTCTCTCCTCCACCGGCATCAATTCTACTTTCCTCTCTTCATGTCTGCCTCTGGATATTTCATCAGTTGGGACTGGGTGGCCTAGGCAACAGTAACGGCACTGTTTTCGTCGGGATACCCAGGGAACACATGCGTACGCCATTCAAAAACTCGGTTCATTCCGCGGCCATCTCCAGTCAGGCCGGCCAGAGTGGACGACCTCGGGGGTTCTGACTTTCGGCGAGGTTTGTCGCCAGGTTCCTCGATATACCCACGTGAGACACGATCAGGGCCCCCCCGAGCTCGGGGGCGGCGTGTGGGAGTTTCGTCGTATATTTCTTCCTCAATCGCACGTCTTCTAGGATGTCGGCCTGGGGGTGCCGGGCCTGGATGGCCCGGTGCCATTGGCGGTGCGCGAGTGGTACCGAGAGCAGAGGTGGGGCCCATATGAGCCAAGGGAGGTGCAACGTGAGAAACTGGAGCGGGAGGTGTTGTTTGAGGCCCAGAGTCTCTAGTAGGACTCGGCCGGCCGTCCCCAAAACGATCGGCTAGTCTGCGTTCCATCATGCTAGGCTGTCGCCGAATCTTGTGACGGGGATGTTCAGCAACTATCGCGGCAGTACCTGTTGTCGCCGCTCTGGGCATCGACAGAGGATGTGCAGAGACGGGTGGAGCGTTCATCGGGACAGGCATCATCCTATAATCGTCGTTCATGAAATGGCCAGCAGTGTTGCCGATACCAATAATGTCGAGCATGTTGTCATCCACCAGATCATACTCGTCGTCGTATAGTTCCGCCATGTTGGGTCGCCTGTGGTCATTCTCCGCGCCATGCCTTCTCCTCCTGGGTCGTCGCTCTTCAAAATCCGGCTGGGGAACAGCTCTATGAGAGGACCCGAGGCGATGGGACGACATTGGACGCAACTGCTCCGGGGCATTTCCGATTGGGGGAGCCGGGCGTCTATCGAGAAAGTTTCCGCCTAGCTGGTGGGAATGTTGCGGCTGGGCCGGAGCAAATGGATTTCCATTCCGGGCAGGGCGTTCAATGTTCAGGTAGTCCAAACCGCCATCGTCATCGTCGTCATAGTTGAACCATGGGCAGCCGCACCTTTTCCACTTGTCGCCGCATAGCATGCAGAATTCGGCCCCACAGTGGCTAGAATAGCAAATGATGTTAAAATATTTCCCCGAGTGTAGTTGTGAGTACAGTGGAACGTGTTTGGGACAAGTCTTACCAAGTCATGTGGTTGCAGCCTTCCTTAAGTTCTACAACAGTGTTACACTTGTAGCACTTCTGCATGGGCCATCCTTCCTGTCTGGCCCTGTCGAGCAGCTTGTTTGCTTCCGGATCACGGGGGCATCTCTTGGACTTGTGCCACTTCCCCTTACAGGTAGTGCATGCTTCGGTGTGGCATTTAGGGCATACTGCCATCTTGGACTGGTATCCTTTCCGCCTGGGCTCGATATGCTTGGGCAAGATGAGACTATTGCATCTTTTGTTGGGGCAGTACGTCGGGTTCTTCAGAGAGAACTCAGTAAGCTTCCGGTTCCACCTCATTTTAAATTTGTTGTCGAAGAGATGGTCGACAAGGGTCAGGGGAATTGGGTCGTCGCAACATTTGGGGGGCATATGTTGGGGATCAGTGAGGGATAATTCAAAGTTCCTTTGAAGGCAGGGGAAACACATCTGATGGTCACACTTGAGCCTCGCCATTTCGCGGGAATGAAGTGCTTCCATGCAGATTAAACATTCTGCCCTTCAATGTTGTGTTAGTTTGGCTCTATTCCGGGTTTGCATTGTCATTCTAATTCATCGAGGGGTTGAAACTTACTTTTTTGAAGACCTTTTTGGTGCTGGAACCTGTGGTTGCGATGATAGACCAAGCATGTTGCTAAGAAAAGAAGATGACCTCTTCGAAGCGCTTACACTGTATGAAGAGGCCATTTGCGGCCCTGATGCATTCGTCCTCCTTGTAGGGGTGGCATAGACTGAGCCTTCAGGCTGATGCCGTCGACTGAATGTGGTGCAGCGTTAGAGAACCAGGCCCAGACCTTTCTTTATGCAGGATAATGATTCAAAAAAGGAGCAACTTACATTCTAGAGATAACAGGTCTGGCATCATCCATACTTGACCTGCGGCGACGAGGCCTGTGAGAGCTACCTAGCCGGCTCCTTTCCGGGGAATAGTCAGGATGCGGAGGGGGGGATACTGGCCGGGCTTTAGTGCTACGACGGTGAGGTCGGTCACGGTCACGGTCGCCACGTCTATAATAGTCTCGATCTTCCACACCATCCGCCAAATATCTCGTATTCCGGTACCTAGGCAAGTCTTCAGCATCTTCTGGATCTGTGTGGTAAGACTTTCGCCGCGAATGCCTGTGCCTGATATCCCGTTCCTCATCCGTGTACTTGGATCTCGATTTGCGAGTCCGTCGGTGGGGGCTCCTTTGGTAATCCTCATGAGGGGGTTCCTCTTGAGCCACATCACGAATGGCCTCTTGATTATGCGAATGGGAGGCTGGCTCCGTAGGCTCTGAGGGATGGGGGGGCTCAGCAAGTGGCGGCTGCGGTGATGGATGAAGTTCAGCTTCGGGTGCATCTCTTTCTTCTGGAATGGGAGGTTGCGGTACAGGTGGAGCAGCATGAACCGGAGTTTGCTCTTCTACCACGACCATATCGTCATCTTCCCTGTACCCGTCGTGATTTGGAGGCGGCTGGTGTCTCGGACTCGGCCTCGAGCGAAATCTGTCCTTTGTCCTTTCCCCTTCCTGTTCCACGTCCCTTTCCACACCTCTTTCCATTCCCTTCCCCATACCCCTATCTCTTCTTCGATTTATGCCCTTATCTCTACATCTATCCCGAGTGTCGTGCTCGGGGATGGTTGGCATCTTCGCTTCGCGAGTAAGGCCACCATCCTCTTCGTAAGATTCCTCATTTTCATCGGATGATGCAGACAGTGACTTGTCTGTCTCGTCATCGTAGCGGTCATCTTCGTCGTCGTCGTAGTCCTCACTGTCCTCGGAGTCTGATATTTGGCGACGAGAGGATCGGCCTCGCGAATTTGAATACGATCGTTGGTGATGGCTTGGTGCTTGGTGAGCGGATCTCGAGCGGCGTATTGGCGGTCTCGGACTCGGGCCCCTTCTCGAGCCTCCCCCTCTTCGGCTGAGTGCCGGTCTTTGCGCCTCTACGTAGTCATATTCATACTCCAAGTCGTCGTTATCGTCATCGTCGTAGTCGTAGTCGGGCTCCTTGCGGACCGGCGGGTGTCCCCCTTTACCACGACGGTACTGGGCGGGAGCGGGAGCGCCCCGACGGGATGATCGGGAGGTGTGCAGCGATGAAGGCATTGTCGAGGTTGCAGCTCTGAGGCTAGAGTCGGTGGGGCTCCATTCCTTCGACGAGGTTCGGCTTTCGGCGCTTTGTATATCAGGTTTTGTAAATCTGTAGGGCGAAGGGTGTTGGGGTTTTTCGTACGATGATCGCCAATCGTCGTAGGGGGGAGAAGGAAGGGGGGCAGGAGCAGGAGCAGCGGTGCGTCTACTACTCTTGCGGCGTCTCCTGCCGTTTAATTCGCCTCCTCCGTACTCCTCAACGTATGCTTCCATTCGATAAGACTAGGTGCCCCTCAGGGCTTTTTTCTTGACCCTTCCGTGACTGAATTTCGGTTGCTGCTTTGACCGGGACTACACTTGTCTTGGACTCCTAGTCCTTGTAACTTTGGATGATGTATGTACGTCGAATGGGAGGAGACTGGGTGGGAAACAGCTACTACTCGCTCCCTGCTTTTCCTGCTTCGAATGCAGACAGGTTTGTGGGTTCAGTTTGCCCTTAGCCCTCAATCGGTCATCGAGGAGTGGAGAAGGCCAAGCAGATGATGGGCTTGCTGCAGACAAGTCTTAGACGGGCGTTGGACTGCGAGCGAGACTTGATTGCTGGCTGCTGTCTGGCTGCTACGGTGGCCCCCTCAAGCGACCGAGCGTGGTGGTGGCAGGATAACGTGTGTACAAGGTGCCGAGCAGCCTAGAGGCAAAGATGGCTATGCCGGGGGAGAAAGGTGATCTTGGTGACCTTGGGATGAGGGATCCAGTCCGGGATACGCAAAAATGTGGACAGGAAAATGGCCAGCTGTATGGACCTGAGTGGACGATCTACTGCATGTCTTGTGGTTGTGATTGGGGAAATGGACCACAGCGCACGACAGCGATGCAGGTCAAGACTCTAGGATGATACCAAGTGCAGTCGATGTGGGCTTTGCAGCACGCAGGCGAATGGTCTTGCTGACTGGCTAGCAAGAGTTTTTCTTCTCCCGTCTCTACTCCCTGTTCGCCTCGTTGAGGAAAGGAGAGGATGTGGATGAGCGGTGGAATGTGCAGAAGGGCTGGCTGAATTGATTGATCGATCAATGGACCCGGCAGAAAAACGACGCGGAAAAATGAAATGGATCGATAGATGCCGAGACAAGTGGCCAGCGGGAGTATTGGGGATTGGGGGTGGCCGGTTATTACAAGGGAGGGATTAATTGGGCATCGAAAGCCGGGGCGGCTCCTGAATGTTTCTCTCTATTCCGATTGCTTGCCTGCCAAAGTACCACAATTTTGGTCTTTTGGCCTTTGGGGATGGCACACGATGATGGACTAAAAGGACGACAAAAAGAGGGAAGAATGAGGAGAAGGGACCTATGGATGGTGAAGAGCGGAGAATGGCCAGTGACCGCTGGCTGGGCTGGATGTATAACGCACAGAGAACACCGTTGGGCGATGAAGAAATGGAAGGGATGACTCCCATTCATTCATTTGACTGTCATGGGTCTGACGCCTCCGTAATGTAATACACGAGGCCAAAGTAGGTTCCAGTTTCCTGTCGCAGGTGGGGGTTTCCATTTACGGATTCACTTTCCAAGAGACATTAAATAAATGTCGAGCCACAAAATTGTGAAAAAGGAAGATATCTCCTTTCCAGTTCATGGTGGTGAGTCTCTTTCCCGCCACAACATGACAAGACGGAGCGGGAAGAGCAGCTGCATGGCATTCCTGACACGGCAATCTTGCCCCTCCCGTGCCTTCCCCTTGGCAAATTTGATGTCTTCACTGCAACCAGCTTGAAGAGCTTTCACCTCTCACCTTGCAGAATAGCAGGGTGTTCTTTCCGTTTCTTCGGTTTTCTTCTTCTTATTTCCTTCTTTCTGCTTCTGACCTTTCTTCAAATACCTCTTAGAATTGGCAATCGGATTCTACGATACGGCTAAAAAGAAGAGATGTAACACCGCGTGTGCACACGCACGCCATCAAGCTAGCCAACCAACCAACAAAACGGGAACCTGGAAACCCACCACCACCCTTACATACACAGCACAACATGAGGCAACCCCAAAATCTGACCTTAATTAGTTGGTTACGCCACTGTCGGCAAGGAGGAGAGGAAATTGAAAAGATGGCGAAGTTTGTACAGCCATGTTGTGTGGTTCATGTCTCCTGTGAGTGGTCGGCTCGGGTCCAAGGCTTTTCTCCAAAAGTGTGTGGGTGACACGTTAAGAACGCAACACCATACAAGTCTGCCAACGAGTGGGCCAGAACCGTATCAGAATATAATTATATATAAAAAAAACCTAGTTGTGGTTGCGTACGCAGGAAGACGGACTTGGATGAAGGGGGGTGAGACTTTTACTTCCCTTTGGGTAACACCCGATTCATGAGTGTGTCAGCTGTCCATGCTACCACACAGGAGAGGCTCTGCCTCCCTCCCCGCAAGCCCGCATGTAGACCTTTCCTTTCCTCTCCTCGCCACAGACTGGACTGGCACTGGATAATTTTCGAATGGGCTATACTGGGCTAGTGGGTATGGGAAGGTTCCTCTCTACATACAGTTCCGAGGTCCATCTAGAACGGCAGGGTGGGCTGTTAGGTATGAGCCTTCCTTCCTTCCTACTATCAACCCGTTGTCGGTCTTGCCTTGTTGCATGTATCATGTTGCTGTTATCATAATATATCTATGTCCACACCGGTATAAACCACTGAACAATCAGAATAAGGGGCACGCAAGCGAGCACACGAGTTGCAGTGAACGATCGGTGATGCACGGAAGAAAGCGGAAGGTGGGCCGGAACGAATCCAGTCAGGCATAAAAAAAAAGGTGTGGGTGCTCGGTTGGGCGCTGTGTGCGGGTATGCCAAGACCTTGGTTCCCAAAAGCGGAAATCCAGAGAGTCAGCCGCAGTTGCACGTGGTGCGCGTGTGTTCCCAACCTCTCGCATCACCGGGATCCTAACCGTGACCCCTCACTTGTGCTCCAGGTGGTGTTGCTACTGATGATTTCGAAAAAAACCAGAAGTTGAAAGCATATCCGGTGGTAGCATGAACGAAACCTCATATACTTCCCATGATGTCTCAGCATCTGGTCATACAGCACCTACAACCACAGTGAGGCTACTTCTTCTCCAATGGTTCTCCATTGTTCGTCGTTGTAGGCCTCGTCAACTCGGACAGGTAGATAGTTTGGACGGATGCTTGTCTCTGAGTGCGGCTGGGAATAGATAGGTACTGTAGTTCCCTTGCTGTTGTGAGCCATGAAATGTGACATGCCCCTCGCACATAGCCGGCCAGTGAGATAGCCAGCCAACAATCAGCGGTCATAATCAGCGGTTCCCCAGGCCCTTATATTGCTTAAACTCGTTTGCTAGTCGGGACAGGATTTCGGGCTCGGAGTTGGGTAGCTACCCAACAAGTGTTGCGAAGCCGCAGCAAAGTGCAAACGAAAACGTATTCATAAATCTACTTTCCCGAATCTACTTCTCGGTGCAATGTTCTACCACATCCCCCATATGTATTGCAGTACAGTTCACTTCCTGCTAGACGCGTACGCGGTAATAACGTCTCGGGTGCCCGAAGGAATTTAGGAGGTCTTCCGCCTTATCCTATCATAACCTATCTAAGTGATTTCTATTTGGCTTGCTAATGCTAAGGCTCCAAAGGTCGGGGTACAAGTCATTCCCCATTCACATAGTACGCCAAACGGTACGTTATGTGCTAACATTAACTTGTATTGGCCGAAAGATACAAACTCAAGCAAAATGATACACAGACAGCACCATAAAGCAAACGCCGGGCTGGTTGAACTCATCCAGACCTCGGCCTCGGAGGTAATAATCAATATAATATTTGTAGTCCTTGAGAAAACGATCAACCGGGAAGCATTAGATAGTTATCCTACTGCCCATGCTCTGAATGCTACGATACCTTCCGCAACACATCTAAAGACCTCGCAAAAATTTTGAACATGCTAAGGAGAGGAGCTAAAACAACTATTCTAACAGTAGACTAGAAATTTGAAAGAGCTACAAATGCCAGAGACCATACAGGGGACAAACCCCTAAGCTCCATGCCGGTAAGACGTAGCTGCACATCGCCCGTAGAGGTTATAAAATCCAGCGCGTGAAGAACCACGGCCTTCGTAAGATATGCCATTAGCAAATAGGGAACTGTGAAGGAGAACATGAGTGCCTTGTCCAGGAGCTGCAACACTTTCATGACTTGGTTTTTCTGGAACTCCCGCTCATGACATTTATCATGTGTCCCAGCATCATAATCAAACACTCCAATTCACGGATACGGTCCAAAATAAGCAACCGTGGCCAGGAAGTTCAGCAAAACATCTACTAACCAACCTAGCCAGCCTCGGTGCTCTATGGCTATGAGCTGGATTGAATATTCGGGCACATCTCTGATGTTGATATGGAACTAAGGCTCCACCATGCTGTTGTAGTACTGGATGGGAGGCAGGACGAACTCGGTTATGTCCATTGAAAATGCGATGTCCCATGGCACCTCAGAGTCATCGTATTTCATATCCGAAGGCGGAAAAAGGTATATCAGGATGCTCTAACGTGGTTGGAGATGGACCCGTATCTGTGTCTGGTCGTCGTTTTCTACTGTCTGGGGTGGAGGGCTCCTTCCATAGAGTTCCCTTGTCCTCGGTAAAAATCGGTTGATCCCGTTTTCTGAAGTCCCCGAGCGCGCCGGAAATGGCTGTTCAAAATAGCATGCTGGATAAGAGCCGTCTTTCTTGGAGCACCCAAAGAACCTTAATGCCCGCGCGGTTCATCAGAAGTGACCCCCCACGATGCTGCCATGGTACCCAGCTTCGTTTTTGAAGGCATGTGGAGCTCGTCAGGGCGCGTGGCAGTGACGGTGGCATGGTGATGCCAACCATGAGCACGGGAACATATGTTCTGGTTGTTCCATCCTCCCATCCCTTCCTCCTTCAGGAGTGGCATTTCGCGGAAAACGTCCGAGAGTGCATAAAGATGAGAGACAGCGGTGAAATTTTCGTCCATATAAGCTTGCGGGCTCATACACAGAAGCGTCTCCCAATTGGCGAGCCTCAAAAGTATTTGGCCAGTTTGTTCGGCAATTGCATCAACTTGAACGATAATCTTTTTCTTCCGGTTATCGAGAAGCCTCTTTACCATTTAGCACAAGGTCCGGTATCCTTACTCAAGTAGGACTCTGGCTGATGTGATGCTGCCCCGATAGTCTACTGGCATCGAAAGCGTGAGCTTGCTGAACAGGGGATCTGCTTTGTATACTTCTAGCATCACCCTTTATGCCGACTACAATTGATCTCGCCCGAAGAGGTCTGCTAGGGTAGGCTCGAACTCGTTTCGCCACTGCCATTCTTCCACCAAAGATTCTTACAGCAATCTCGTCCTTGGTGGAGAAAAGGTCTTCCTAGTGGAATAGCTTGACTAGTTCACGGCACGAGTCGAAAAGACTACACGCCAGCAGAGTAAACTCTTGTTTTGCGTACGGAGTATTCCGAGACAAGTTAACTCCAAAGTTAGCAAGACCTTCCCTAGTTAGGGGTACCCAGAAGATCTTCCAGTATGACCCTTGCGTCTTGCATCGATAGAAGTCATTGTGAGGGTTATTTTGAGGATATTCTCGCCAGATATGGAACTCGATCGGGGTGTTATCCACGGGCAAAGGGAAGTACCGATGTTCAGATGACAACGGGGCTTTAACAACTAGTTTATATTGCCAGTGGGTACGAACAATTTTTCTTACGTTGCATGTTAGTTCATGCACTTCTAGCCATATGATAGACCATCCTATCCGATGACACTAAGTAGAAGAGGTTGCATACCTGCGGATTCAATTTCAATACCCGTTTCGAGGGTGAACCAGTATCTGAGGAACAGTGTCCTCTGCCACATTCAGCAGAAAAGTGAAAAGTGTTAGCGACAGGCCACATGGTATCTGTCGAGCTCTCACTGTGACCAAGAGAACACAATGCAACGAACCTAAAAAGCTTCTTTGCGGGACAGAAATTTTGGGTCGCATGTGATACAGGAGCACTTCGATAGCAACCGGTACCAATGGACGGGTGCGCGGTTGAGAGACAGAGTGTCTGGAGGCTAGCCTTCAGCGATGACGCGAAATATCGATAACCAGACAAACACTCAATCAACTGGATAGCAAATAGATGCTTCCAGTGACCAATTAATCGGGTGAAGAATAACCTGTGCCTATTGAATGATGGTAATGATGGCAACAGCGATGATACAAAAACACACTTGGTTAATTGGCAGACAATAGCACCATCCATCCATGGACCGGGAAAAAGTACCATCGGCAAGGGAAGAAATGATGCAGTAAGTGCAAAAGCTAGCATGGGTCCGTTCCTCAGCTAGGCACTTTCACATCACCCTGCCCAACGTTTATGCCGACTTCCTCGCGAGTCCTGAGAATGTTGGCCTTGTGTGTCTTCCAAGGCTGCTAATACCTGAACCTCCCATGAAATGTATAGGTGCTATCCCGAGTCAGGCACGTTATTTCTAATGATTAGTATACAATAGGCATAGGCGTATCATCTTCAGCATGGCATTGACCCAACAACAAGCTTGAGACTCCAGATGACATCTTTTCGTAATGTAACGTTTTGAGTGCAAGCTGATTCAAAGAATAAGGATAGATATCGCTAGTATTGTATCCAAACACCCTTAAGCCAAAGTCTGGAAATATTTCACCATCCAGTGCCAGTGTGCCCCCCATTCTATATAAACGCCAAAACTAGATGTTCAAGACCTGCCCCTTCTAGCTGTCAGTGGCCGCCACTCCGGCGTACCTCTCGTACCGGCTCATTGCCACCAGCAAACCGCTCTGGATGAACGCCCCGGTAACCACTTGACCTCCGATGGTGGCGATGCGAATGGCCACTGTTCCTCTGGCTATGGCGCCTCGCCACTAGGGGCGGTTCAACAACAATGATATCGTCGGTTGTGGTAGTCTGAGTTTCGGTGGCAGTTTCCGATGGATCAAGTGGCACAACAACAGGCCTGCTCGTCGACCGGCGCCGATTCTCGACGACCTCGATGACCGATGGGGCGCGTGGCTGTCCCGTTTGGGGGTGGGACGTAGTCCTTAGTATTTCGACCGTCTCCCTACGGTGTCCGCCACTCTTCCTGCGGCTGCGTCGTCGGGAATGGCTTCGACTGCTAGGAGATTTGCTACGGCGACTGTGGCGATGCGAGGTCACAACGCTTGTGCCCGACCGGGACGCGATGGTCCCCTCGAATATTATGGGTGGTTTCCCAAAGTGAATGCAGAGGTGAACCAGCCAGAGAAACAGCAAGAACCCGGCTATGGACCCCAGAACAATCCCCACAATTGCACCGGGACTCGGGCTAGAATCTACGGCGCCGTACGTCTCGGTGACAAAGTTGTCGGTGTTCTGGCGGGGACGGAGGTGGGGCATCGAGGCAATTGGTAGAGTGGACGGGGATCTGGAGGGGCGTAAGGGGGGAAATATTGTTGATGCGCGCCTTCGCAATGAAGGTGGCATGAGAGCGCTAGCGATGCGCTCCGCATTGCGAAGTGGCAACGGGGCCATGACGGCTATTACTGAGTGACGGTCTCGTCGTCTCTGTGCGATGTTAATCTGAGATGTCTTGGTTATTGTGTGATGGATGAAGGTGAGCGCAGTGGGGTAGCCGTGAAAGTTCAGACCCCCATCGGGCTTGCGCAGCGGTTGCGACAAGGGGTAGATGGGATTGAGGCTGAGGGAGCTCGTCAATGTACAATTATGCAACGGAACTGCAGCCACAGCGAGATAAAAAATATTACAACAAGATCACGATCAAGCTACTGCTCGACGTTGGTCGGTTTGTGGAAGCGACGGTGTAAGGTGGGACGAGGAGTAGGTAGGGAGGAAGTTTAAAGGGGATGTTGAGAAGGAACCTGCCTTCTGGATGTTGCAAAAGTGGCACATGGACAACAAGGAAGCAACACGAGGAAGGTAAAAGGGAAAGTTGGAACTCAGGAATGGAAAGCGGAGAATGATCATGATTGTGGGTGGCCCGGGCAGAGCCTGAGCTGTGGCAAAGGGCTCCCAGGGAAAGGAGAAGATTGATCAGATTATGTTGCTTCTAGAACTGAGCTTCCTGGCAGCTCCGTATCTTCGCGGCATAGGAAGGTGTGGATGAGGTAGCGTAATGGCATTTGCCAAAATTGGCCCATCGATCCATTGATGCCTTCCTACATAGCTTCCCCACTCAAGTCTGAAGGACGTGGTCCCTCCCCTCTAGGACTGGCGATGGAAAGAGCGCTGCCTCTCAAGCCCAGGCCGAGAGAAAGTTGGAGGCCGTGAACTCCAGTGTTCCTGCCGTCCCGTCGTTGCCATTACACGCCAGTAGGCCCGAGCCCCATTCCTCGAGATGCAAGATATGGATGCAGGTATGCGCATGAATGCCGGCGTTTCATTGGACGGCGGTATCCGCAAGCCCCTTGTTCTCCATCATGTTGGTCACCCCGCTACCGCTGCTGGTTGGTACCCACAGCTTTTTGGAAACAAGTGATCCTGGTAAGACCAACCAACAGCGATGCATTCCATTTACCTCACTCCGATGTCGAGAACGTGCCATTTCAAGACCCCTTTGAATTTTAAAACTGGCCGGGGCATCTGTGGATATTATAGCATTTTGGGGGAATCCCTAAGTATGAAAGAGGGCCGATTTGGGAGGTGTACCAAATTTAGCTTGGTTAATGATTTGACAGCGAAGGCAAAGTTAAACTTGTTGAACATGTTTATGGCTGATCCAAAGCATCTGATAATCTTCTGAGCCCAATCAATCTTCCCCCTCTCGACGCTTCTTGGTGCACCTCTAGACGGCATTTCCTTCGAAGAGGTTAAGAAAGGCCAGCTTGCCTCTTGCGCGGGATTGAAGTTTCTGACGATACATCTCTAGCTCTTGAACTCCAAATCGATCCTTTTTCATGTCACAACTAGACGCTACGAATAGTCGTGATTTGTTCGTAAATATGTTCGCCGTGCTGCATCGACCTAATCTGCCCAGAGGCAAGCTCTAGCCCTGACAGTTACCTAACTACTGTAGTCTCGCCGGGACAATAAGCGACCCCCTCCCCCAATGGACAGCCAAGCCAAAATAGGGAGGTCAATGGCTGTATCCGCTCTACTGCGGTCAATACTTATAATCCGCTCGCGTCATTTGGTGGTTGCTGACATGAGTAAACAGTTGCCAACTACAACACACACGGAATCACATTGTGTCTGGGAATTTATTTACGGCTAAACACAACCCACATCCACAATGCCGTCTCCCCATCCTGCCCAAGAAGCCCTAGACGCGGCCCGCGTCCGCTTCTCCCAGCGGAACGCCCGGTCCCAATCCCTGCACCAAACAGCTCTTTCATCCCTCCCGGGCGGCAACACCCGCTCAATCCTACACACATCTCCTTTCCCTATATCCCTCCGTTCCGGGCACGCGCACACCGTGACCTCCGAAGACGGACACACGTACGTGGACCTGGTAGCAGAAATGACGGCTGGCCTGTACGGTCATTCCCATCCTCTCCTAATATCCACAATAAAAAACACACTAGACGAGGTGGGCCTGAATCTAGGGGGTACGATAGAGCAGGAGGCGGTGCTCGCAAAAGCGATATGCGAAAGATTCGATTTGGATACCGTAAGGCTTGCAAACTCGGGGACGGAGGGGAACCTGCATGCTCTTGGTGCTGCCAGGAAGTTTCAAGAGGGACGGGGGAAAGGGAGGAAAGTGGTTGTTTTTGAAGGAGGTTATCATGGCGGTGTTTTGCATTTCCCAGCAGGTAAAGGGCAGGCTGAAAATAATGTTGATCGAGATGACTTCATAATCACACCCTTTAACGACATTTCTGCCTTGGAACAAGTGTTGGAGGAAAATGGGGATGATGTAGCAGCTGTGTTGATGGAACCAATGCTGTCGGCTGGAGGCTGTATACCAGGGACAAGGAATTTCCTTCGATCAGTTCGTCGACTCACGAGGGAGAAAGACATCCTCTTGATACTCGACGAGGTAGTAACCTCCCGACTAACCCCCGGTGGACTTGGTCGCGAGCACGGACTCGAGCCAGACCTTAAGACAATGGGTAAATGGCTAGGCGGAGGTCTAGCATTCGGCTGTTTTGGCGGCCGTTCCGATATAATGTCCGTGTACGACCCGCGCACTTCAGGTGCCTTATCCCATTCCGGGACATTCAACAACAACACCCTCGCTATGCGCGCTGGGCACACTGGCCTTACAAAAGTCTTCACCCCCGAGGCTTGCGTCAACTTGAACAATCTGGGAGACTCATTGCGGACAAATCTTACCGTGGCTACGCGAAGTCAGGAGAGCCACGGGATGTGCTGGACTGGGCACGGAAGTGTGCTGGGTTTGCATTTCTACAAGGAGCAACCGTATGGGAAGGACGGAAAGGGAGAAAATGGATTCGAGTATAGGACGGAGGAGGATGAGGTGTGGAAGGAGTTGTTCTGGTTGGAGATGATGGAGGAAGGTTTTTGGTTGGCGAGACGGGGACTGGTTGCTTTGGTCCTTGATACCCCCACGGAGGAGGTTGATAGGTTTGTGGCAGCGGTCAAAGGATTCCTAAGGAAGTACCAGGATATCAGGTAGTGGGACACGGACGAAAGTGACTATTGAGACGAATAGACCACCAGTGTTAGGGCTGCTACATGGGGCTTGAAGAATCCATTTTCGTACCCAATCCTTCGATATCTCTTGGTGTCTTCCGATCACAGACTTTGACGTTCGCCGACCTACCCTTCTGGTTTCCATTCGAAAATCCAACGGCAGGCAGCCAAGGAAGGAACCCGAAAGCCGAGATTTCGTAAATTCCCGCGACCCCGAAAATGACATGATATTCCGGGCACGAATATGCAGGGTCTTTGGCGATCGGGCTCGAAGCTATGGGCCGATGGCCCTTTTGATCTACATAGATGCCGACTCAAAATTTCCCCTCCACAACTCCATGTAAGGTGGAAACCCCGAAATGTGCCACAGGCCAGATGCCGTCATGATAACGGGTCTGCGTAGTCCAGCTGTCCTGTGACCTCGTCGGTATGTCTTTTCAGTGTCCAACCCGAAGTGGATAGTGAACCCCCTATCAAGCGACCTATTCACAAGCGCCCACCCCCGACATGCTTGCGCCTATCACCGCCGAAAGCCATAAGGGCCTAGTAAACGACGTTGGTGGGGGTGATTTCGGTAGCGCTGAGGCTATTCCAACAGAGCGTAACCTCGAATGATGCCTGGTTCCGAGCGGGACATGGCCCGTTTTTTATTGCAAGATTGACTGTCTGTTTCCGGAGCCGAATCGGATGTTGTGGCACAATGTAATCGGCTAGTCAGCGCCTGGGGCGCGCCATTTCGTGATCACGAGTCTTGCTGTTTATACACACACAATGGTAGTACATTGATGTGGATTGCATTCTTTGTCTGTCTTGTTTGGGGATGGGGAAAACGTTCCCCAGGCCGCGCCGTCCCACAGAGGCGGGTTTCCGGTGTGGCTGACACTCGGGATATAGAGAAAACGGACCCGTCGCCCAATAGGTGCCGAGAACGGCAATCCCAAAAGGTACGCACGACCACGCGATATTTCCAGGAACCCGAGCAAGACAATACCTTTGTTGAAGGCTTCAAGTGGTGATGGGACATTCCAAATTTCAGGCTGCGAAGGATCCTCTATCCTCATCGTGAGGTCTTGCCTTGCCTTGTCTTCCGCCGAGCGGAGAAGGTGATATGTACCTTTGCGGGGGTTGGAGGGATCGTGACGTACTAAATCTGCATGAAGCGATTGATGTTTCTTTTTTTCTCTTGAAAGTTTGGGTCGCTGGTTTTTGACATGGCTCATGCAAGCCTGGAACGCAAAGAAGAGACAACTTTGTTTCTAGCGCTCCGCAAGGCCCCGCAAGTGCGTCTTGCTTCCTTCTTTTTGTCCAAAGAGGCTTGCCTTGGGTCCAAACCTCGAGGACCAACCATAGCCGGCACCAACACTACATGCTCTCGGTCATGTCTTTCTAGTCCTACGCCATTTCTTGGCCAGACATGGCCTCGAGGTCTACTAACCAACGAGGTTGTTGCTCGACCGAAGGAATACAGAACCAGCGGTTTGATAAACAGAACAGAAGAACGGACAGCTCCTCGGCCAGGAATCGAAATAGGAAGTCCCCAGTAGGAATTCTACTCTTCTGAGGCTATCTTTTTGATAGATATCCGTACGTCTCTGTGTAACTTGTTCGGCAGGGGCTGTACCTGCCCTGAAAGACACCACCCACTGCACGACAATGAAGTCGAGGACCTACAGCCCAAAGAGGCCGAGGGTTGCGGGGCTAGCGGTAGCCGAATAGGCCAGTCTTGCTGTTGTGGTTTTCTTAACGGACCCCAGCAAAATAGGGAGAGGCAGGCGCTAGTAGTGAATGGGGGATGGATGGATGGACTCTTGTGGACAAGAGCAACTCGGGCTTGATGGCAAGATCAAACCTAGGGGTTCCACTTATCACCACCAACCGTGCACTTTCCTTTTCGTTAAAGATTCACTGGCCTTGCAGCGCAGCAAATGTTTTCGTGCTAGACTCCCAGTGATTTTTTCTTGACACCCTCTGTCGTCAACCTTTTTTTCCCCTCAACGTTTACCTCACACAGACAGACTCTCCTTTTACCCTCAATTGCCACCCCCGCATCGAGCCTATTGACTCTTAGCTGAACGATCTCTCTTCTTTTTGTGCTTGGCCCACGGTCCATCAATCTGCACGGCGAACCTCGTACCGACACCAACAGCTGCCCTGGCCTACGCTCCAACCTCCCACGCGACAGCTCCTGACCCGACGGTCTGGTTATATCACCACAAACCGCCCTGGCGCCCCAATCGAAACCTCGCTCAGATCTATCCGTGACCTTTCCGAATCTTATTACATTTGACACAGTACGGTTGACAAATCAGAAAGGCAACGACAACCCACCCTTGTTCAGATACCTGTCCATAACCCTTTCGGTGCGTATACTGGATACTGTGTGTCCATAGATACATGAGAGACATGTTGAAGTCGGGTTGATCGTACCGCATGCAAACTTTCTCCTTCTCGTCGGAAAGCATACATACGGCCCAAATTGTCCAATTGCTGAGACCGCCGCCTCGACTGATTTCCAAGCCCGGCCGACACACCCCCAAACCCCAGCTGACGACCTGCATACTTTTTTCTGCAGTCTCACTGAAGAGCAAACACGACGGGACAGCCACATTGACCACACTCTACTTGACAAACCTTCTCCCCAAAACCCACGTTGAAGAAAGGTGTTGGACAGTGCGTGACAATACTTGGAAACTCGCTTGGCACCGTTCGCTTTTCTTTCCTAACAACTTCCGTCGTTTTTCCGTCCCTCATCCCCACAGCCGATATTACACGCCTGGCTTGCCAGGGTCTGATCCTCTTCCATTGGTTTTGGCTGCTGCTGGTGGGCCAGCCACGTCTTCTCCCTCTCCATTCCGTATCGCTAATCACCCCCCCTAAACCCCCCCCCCCCCCCCAGACTTGTGGTCCGCGCGAGCTTCTGAAATCAACTGCCGAACAGCGCTGGCCTTTGATAGACTGCTCCGACTGCTCCTACTTGGACGAATCCCCTCCCCTTTATATATCCACGTGGAGTCGATTGTGGGTCTTGTAGGAGACCCTAACCGTCACCATTTCTTCCCAACTCAGAATTCAGTCCATTCTCTCGCCCGAGAACCCGGACGCAGATGACCCCGTAAACACCCCCGAGAACGTCCAATCATCGAAGCGCGCGTACGAAGACGCTTTCAACACCACCGCCGATCGGGCTCGAGACCCCACGTCGCAGAGCCGCGGCCCGCAACCTGCTTCATCGCCTCCCCACCCCGTCGCCCGAAGCCCACAAATATCTGTGGCCAGCCAACACTCCCCAGACTCACAATCCAAGCCGCGAAAACCCTTAGTCAGTTCCGCCTGTAGAGTGTCCGTTGATGATGGGAGGAAGTCTGTATCAGAAACGGGCATTATGGATGGGCAAAACCCTAGAACAAAAATGCGGCAGCCAATGCGCTCCAGTATTGCATGCATGCGATGCAGAAAGTCAAAGATAAAATGCGACAATGATGGTGGAAGTAACGCGTGCGATGGCTGTATCAAGTCTGGTCATGAATGCCGGTATTCAGAACCCAGTGCCAATTCTGTCAAGCGCTCTGAACCGCCCACTGTCAAACAAGAACGCGACACTTCAGGAACCGGCTCTAGTTGGAATCAGCCTGGACATGATCGCAAGCGGTTCAAGCGTGTAGATGAGATGGTGAAACTCGAGAACGAAAGGGCTCCGCGATATGCCGAAGATGCACTGTCGTCGTCTTTTCTGACCGAGGACCTGTGGGATAGTCTGTTCAGCATCTATAAGCTTCACTTTGCGACTGAGCTACCCTTCTTGCACATCCCGACCCTACGGGAAAAGATTAACGAGAAAGGCCGAGCACACAAATCCGACGACCGGTCCACTTCCATCAACCTTGTGCTCCTCGGCGTGCTCACCCTCACCGCCCGCTTTCACCAGGATTTAGTTCGGTATATCGGAAATCAAGTAAACCCGGGCACAGGGTCGGCCCGTTCTCGGCCTGTCCACACCAAATTCGAACCCACGCAAGCAAGCGAGTACTATGCCGAGGTCCTGACAAAAGCCCTTGGTCCATTGAGAACTTGCTTTACGGAGCTTTGCATGGAACGGGTCCAAGCCTTCCTGATGCTCGGACTCTACGAATGGACCAAGGCGAGCCCGGAGACGGGTGGCGCAGGGGCGTGGATGTTTGTTGGGAATGCCATTCGTATGGCCCAAGCGCTTGGATTGGGTGTTGGTGACAAGCCGGATCCCTCGATTAACGCAAGGAGGGCCGCCAGCGTTGGGACACCAGTGCCCAGACAGACATCTTTGAGTGCTGACATTGTCATTGAGAAGGAGATACGGCGTCGCACCATGTTTAGCTGTCTGATACTCGATAGGATGACGTCTTGCGGCAAAGATCGAGTTCCCATGATTCAGTCTGGAGACCTTCAGATTCAGCTGCCATGTTCGGAAGATGCCTTCGATCTGTCCAAAGATGTCTTCACGGGCTTCCTTGACGAGACTTCGGCTCCTCACCTTGAGCGTCTTATACGGGATGACAGCGTGCTCGGCCGCTTCATCAAACTCGTTGACCTATGGGGCGACATTTCCAAATTTAGCTTCAGTGGTGGGCGATTGAATGAGATTCATCCACCTTGGGATGAGAGAACGACCTTCTACAAGCTTTCGCTCAAGCTAGCCCAATTCTTCGACGAGTTGCCTCCGACTTTCTGTTTGAGTAAGCAAAACTATTACAGGCACGACAACCACCAAGCATCTAGCGTGTTTGTATCGTTGCATATGCTTGGGTCTGTGTGCAGAATCATGCTTCACCGCGAGTATATCCCGTATATTCCGATCCGATGCGATAAGCCATGCGGGCCCTTGGATGCTCCAAGGTTTCCAGCTGAGGAGTATGATATACCCGAAGGGTTCTGGGACACAAGTGCCGACCAGGTATTCATAGGAGCGCGTGATATTGTCGACCTAATCAGGATGTGCCAGAAGAGAGAAAAGGACAACCTTCCCCAATCAAGCTTGGCTGTTTTCAGTGTTTGGTCTGCTGCGTTTGTCGGTATATATGCCTACCACTTCCCGCACTTGGATGTTCCACGACGAATGCTGGAGAAGTTCGACGACAACGAGGCCGGTGACGTCACTGACTCTGGGCCTACCGCGGTCGCACTTCAGACCCTCAGGAAGCTCTCCCAGTACAACAAGATCGCGGCCACCTATATGAAACACTTCCACAGATGCAACCAATTCTACCAAGGCGCGAAGCGTGATTTTGAAAAGGCAACTACGGAGCAGGTTCAGGAGGATGGGAAACCGAGGCTTCTTTCGATTCGACATGGCGGACAAGGAGGTGGCTTGGAAGAGTGGAAGCGTGACAGAGTCGACATCACGAACTATGGGACAATACTTCCCACTGTTTCAGTAGACGCAGATTTCAAGAACGAGACGGGAGAGTACCAACCCGGTGCTTACCCCCCTCGCAGCGTCGATCGCGGCTCTGAGACAGAGCCGGAGTACAACATGTCTATAGACAGCGGGTCGCCATCTCGGGCATCAGCACCATCCTTTAAGGCCATCAACAGCAAGCCAGTGGTTCCTCCAATGGACCAAGACAAGGTGCAATCTATGGCCCGACAGGCACTCCATCAGACAAGCTATGGAGACGAGGCCGAAAGCAGCACCACCAACATGTCGGCGACTAGGTTCCAGCCACATTTCCAGGACAACTTTAACGTTGACGGTATCCCCGACCAAACTCTGGCGTTCCAGTACACGCAGTACCAGGAGTTCGAAGGGGCACGTTTTGCGGAAGACGTATCCACCTTGGGATCAAACCTAAACATCGGGGGAGAGTTTTTCCCCCACTGGTTCATCGGTAGTACTGATCATTATATGCACACTGTCGATCCAGTTCAAGCAGCACCATTCGTATTTCACTCTCCAGTCGAGACTGCCAGAAAAGAGACGCGACGGGACGATCTAAGGGAAGGTACGGTTGCCCATTGATGCAGGCTAAATTCGGCCTAGCACGGCCTCCTGCTGTCAGTTCGGTCGTGATGATTTAATGACGGGATGAAAGTTGGCGAGAAAGCGATGCACTGTTTACGCGAATATACCTACCATCTAGGAGTGATAGAACCCACTTTTCCTTGATATATATCCCAGCTTATATCGCTATTTGGTTTCTTCGGCCCTGTCACAGTTCTAGGCATACACGTCCGCATGGCTCCATTTTTGTCGTGGTGCCCTTTCTTGTTTTTAATTTTCATATTATCTGCCATTTTGGTTGACAAGACCGAGTGCCTATCTAGAGTTGCTTGGAGTTGCACGAGAGTTGTACGCTTCTCGGATTTCGTAGTCGGACCAGGGGTGGATGGCAAAAGGCGATATAATGCCGCATCCCAACTGTGCTTGTGCATTGCAAGATGAGCAGCAATGGGGCGTTGGGAAACATCTCGCCACGCTGGCGAACAACTCAACGAAGACATTGGAATTTAACACGATGATCCAGTGGCAGAACACAGGACGCTACTATGGCTTCATGTTTGAACTTGATTTGAACGCGGCAAGTGCGAAGTGACATGCACGTGTTAAAGTATCCAGACGGACACACGTTGGCTGGATGTTCGCCGCCGGTGGTACGGGACGAGCCGAAGAGAGGTCAAGAATGTGAGGGGACGCAGAGGATTGATATCTTAAGTACCTACAACTCCTTGGTATCTGAACACTGCGGAAAGGGTAGATAGATAGTCTCGCGACCGTCGAGAATGCCATAGATTCAGCAACGGTTTGGATCATTCACATGCGAGGTGAAGAACGCCCCGATTTTCTTAATTCCCCAGGGCTGGCGACTAATTCTTGCAGCCCCCAAAACAGCCTCGAGGGCGTGGGCGAACATCAGCACTTGGCAGGATTCCCACCCCGGTTTGCGGGTCGTGCCTCGGAATATTGGCTGCGCCTCTCAAAGCGACGGCGGCCGCCCTCCAGAGTTAGATGTTACGAGTTGTCGAATGCGGAGAGGAAGGATTCGACCGAGGCAGCCTGCCTCACCAAAGCCTGCGGGGCTGTATCCAGAAGATTTGGGGACTCGACCACAATGTCGACATATGAAGCAGATCTATGGTGCTATCGCAGACATCTCTGTGTTTGGAACACGAGATGATGTGTTTTCTAGTGGCATGCGAGCTACCGGCCGAGGGGGGAACGGAGTCTAACGTGAACTCCAGAGATTATCCACGTAACATTCTTCTTCTAGCGCGGAAGGTTTCCCCGGGCTCGGAGGTTCCACGACATTCAGACCGGGGACAAAGCCGTCAAGTCCGGCCCAAGAGGCATCCGACTTGGAAGCGGACTCGGAGTCGCTTCTTTGAGACAAGACAGGACGAGACAGAACACGCGGAGAGGGTTCTGAGGCACCATAAACATCTACATTTCCATGGGATTTCTGGACACTCGTTTCTGAGCCAAACACCATTGGCCAACACCGCAGATGTTATGGGGGACGAGCATGAAGAGGACGGGCTATGTATAGAGCAATGACATGGCAAAAGCCGAGCCAGTGGTGGACACGTGCAGTTGTACAGTCGTACAGGTTTTGCATGTCCGTGATGTTCGGGTTGGAAAACGTAGACGAAGGAGGAGATTAGGGTACAAATTCAACGAAGTAAAAATAGCTCGCTGCAAAAGCGTTGAATGGCTGATGAAGGGGAGGCTGCAAAGCCCATCGAGCCAGGGGAACCGAGCAGGCACAAGCCCTGTCAATTTTGGATGAAGGTTAAAGTGTTTAAGCTCGATAGGGCTTGGGGCTTATGCCAAGGAAGGAGCTTATTAACAAGCGCAAATATTGGATGCAGCTTTAGCCGCAGGCTGGACCCGGGGAGCTTGCAAGCCACATGCTTTCACGGAGAGAAGAGAAAGAAGCAACAGAGCTTGGTACAGAAATTGGTACAGAAATGGGTACAACAGCAATGCCGTGCGCTTTCCACGCATCTGCTGCACCTATCGAAAAGAGACACAATTGAGAAACGTTCCTGCATTCTGCATGCGGCACTACGCGCCATGCATGTGTGTTTCTTGACATGCACCAAAAAGGCGGAGAGGCTGAAAGGGGGGAGAGGGGGGGGGGGGGGGGGCTGGATTGCCTGCCTTTCAACCTCCTCAAATCAAATCAATGGTCCATCACATTAGCATTTTACAGGTCTGGCCTGGCCTGGCTGGTCGTAAAGATGCCCACCCTGGTCCCTTAGGCTTGAATCCCGGTTCTCAACGGGGCTGCGCAGTCCTCCAGCCTACATATGTAGGTACAGTGGTTAAATCTGTGCAGCAGCAACCAGGGGTGCCTCTCGTGTTCACCGAATTGTGTAATCTGCAGCTACATAGTTGGGGCAGAGAGGCAGAGAGACAGAGAGACAAGATGCAGAAATACAAAAGGGAAGTGAACGCCCTCCCGTTTTCCCCCAGATATTGAGTTCGCTCTGCTGCTGCTGCTGCTGCTGCTGCTGATATTGTGTGGGTGTTCAATACGTACCAGGCTGCCCGTCTCTACTTTCCCGGTGGTTATCGACTATTGTATTGTCCTCCATTGAGTGATTGTGAAGACAATACCACCACCACACAGCAGTCGTGCTGCAGCACGCATTGTAGGGGAGCTCACTTCCATTCATACTATTGTCGATTGCTCCATTATTGCATGGCCAGTACTTATTGGAAAGCTGTTCGCACATTGAGGCTTTCGCCTTTTCTCGCCTCGATCGATTTTCCAACGGCTAAGCCATACCGTTCTCGCAAACACCACCGCGCGGGTAGAGACTCGACCCAGATATCACGATCCCTTCGAACCCTCCCCGTACCCCGTGTTATCCGCAAAGCCGACCTCTACGGCCTCACAATTACCGCCCCAAGAAAGACCAAGGCTCAACAGTACCAGCACAATCGTCTTTTTCTACCCATTCCTATTGCTGGTCCCGCAGTTGGATTTCTTGTTCTCTAAAGCTCACCTTTGCAAGCCCCGTATTTTACGAAGGAGACGTTTCCCTGCCCCATAAGCAACATCTGCGGCAGCCTTACATCCCATTGACGCCGTCACAAAAGACTCCGGACCTCTGAATCCGTCCCAACCCGGCTTTTTGATCGGCTGGTCTTTCGTCCCATAAACCAACCGTCCGATCCTCATAACCCACGCACCACAGATTGCTAATCCGACGACAATGAAGTGGAAAACAGCACCTGTATTGGCTGCCCTCAGTCTCCTTTCACTGGCCATATCCACACCTACCCAGTATTCCTCACCCAGCATTGTTGCTCTCGATGAGCGCGAGCTAGCTCCCCACTTCTTCACAGGCCGAAGGCCAAAAGGTGTCAAGTCGCACACTCATCCAGATATACAACGAGTTGGCAACGCAACTTTTAAGCAGCTTCTTGACCACAGAGACGAGGAAAACGATGAGACTTTCAAGCAGAGGTACTGGTACGATGCTGCTTCTTGGAAGGGTGAGGGAAGCCCTATCTTTCTCTTCAACCCCGGAGAGACTGATGCGGAGGACATGGTGGGATATCTGAGCAATGAGACCCTCCCCGGCATGCTGGCGGATTTGTACGGGGGTGCCGTTTTGGTTGTTGAACGTAAGTCTATTCCGATCTACTAACTTATGCCATCCTCAAGTCCGTCCCGGCAACATGGGCATGGCCTATCCCATTATGCCCAGCAATTACCCCTTTCGGAAAACCACATACCCAAACTTAGTCCGACTAATAACTAACACACTTCTCCAAAATACAGACAGGTACTTCGGTAAATCCCTCCCCTTCAACGACCTCACAGCCGAAACCCTCCAATACCTCAACCTCCCCAACTCCATCTACGACATGACTTACTTTGCCTCGTCCGTGTCACTCCCTTTCGACGAGCACAACCACACCCACCCCTCAAAATCACCCTGGGTCCTCATCGGCGGCTCCTACTCCGGCGCCCTCGCGGCATGGACGCAGCAGATCGACCCGGGCACCTTCGTGCAGTACCATGCTTCGTCCGCCGTGGTGCAGGCAATCTACGATTTCGACGAGTACTTCACGCCCATCGAGGCCGCCATCCCTCGCAACTGCTCCAAGGACATCCAGGCCGTCATCAGCTACGTGGACGAAACTCTTGAGAGTGGTACCGACAAGGAAGTCGACGAGCTAAAGGCTATGTTCGGACTCGCCAAGATCGAACATCACGATGATTTTGCTGAGCTTCTCACAATTCCGATCTGGAAATGGCAGAGCGCGCCTAGGGAGTTGCTCGAGTTCTGCGATCATATCGAGATGTACGGCAGTGGGAAGGACGATAGTAACCTCTCCCCGAACGGAGTTGGGCTGGCCACAGCCCTCGATGCTTACGCAGAGTGGATAAACGAGACGGTTGGCCCGAGGTGTGAGAAGTACAATTGCGATTCGTATAATAATCCCGAGGCGTTTAACAACCCCAGCGACACGGATGGGGATAGGCAGTGGGATTGGTTCCTTTGCAATGGTAAGTTTCATCCCTCTTCTTCATCCACCCTATCGACCTCATGGGGACACCAGAGATTGATTGCCGACAAATATCGCAGAGCCTTTCGCCTTCTGGCAAGTCGGCCCGTCCTCAAGCTCCGCCGCCAAGAAGATCGTC
Organism: Zalerion maritima; assembly: GCA_022664585.2. Lineage (NCBI taxonomy): Eukaryota > Fungi > Ascomycota > Sordariomycetes > Lulworthiales > Lulworthiaceae > Zalerion > Zalerion maritima. The sequence goes on from JAKWBI020000318.1 coordinate 51,359, forward strand.
TCCTCCTTCCTAACCACCGACCACTGGCAACGACGCTGCGACCTCTGGTTCCCGGAAACCAAGGGCTTTATTAGCGGCTCATCCACTGGGTTTACGGTTGAGCATGAAAACATGTTTACCGGCGGGTGGAACGCGTCGTACTCCCACGTCACTTTCGTAGACGGGGAGTTCGACCCTTGGATTGGCGCTACTTTGAACAGTCCCCAGCGCCCCGGCGGCCCGCTCGCGAGCACTGATGAAATTCCCATCTGGGTGATCAAGGGCGGAAACCATGTTGATGACTTGGTCGTTGAGGAGCTGGATAGGGGCGAGGTCAAGGTCGTGGAGGAGGTCTATGATGTTCATGGGAAATGGCTTGAGGATTGGGAGAGCAGGAGGAAGAAAGTTTAGGAGACTACTGATTCCAACTGCACTTGCCAGGACGGAGGCCAAGGAATCGGGAATTATGAAGCTGAGGGTGGAGTAAGTGGATAGATTAGTTTTTGCTCATTTGCCGCAAAGGATGGTAATGATGGCCATGACGATGTCAAGACGATGTCAAGACGATGATGACACGCTTCTAGATTAAGATCTGGGAATTATCGGCGTTTTTACTGAACTGGCTGGGACGGTGCTTGGTTTTTTTCTTCTTCTTCGCTCTACACTATCTATGATATTTTGCCTCTTTCCTTCTCATTCAGACTAGAGTTCATGCATATGCGGATGTCCCTGAGATGACAAAATCTCCTTCAGAAATGGATGCTTTTAGACCGCCAAAATGAGTCCTGAAAGAACTCGGAATACCAGTACATTGCAAATGTTCATAAATTCTGCCAGAAACAGTTGAGTTGCAGCAGGAGGGAATGCGTCCTAAGCTACTCATGCTTAAAACTCTTGGCCTTGTCCACTACTCGGGCTGTCATGTTCCTTCTCGGATATATCCTACCTCCCGTTGTTCGAATATTCCCAACTGTAACAATTGGGTAATCGTTAAACGCCTCACGGAAATCGAACGAGTCTCCGACATCATGTTGCATTGAACCACAACGTACAGCTACACCGTCTTACTTTGGCTCGTTGTTCCTCCATGTTAGTACGAGGCTGGACAATGCTCAAGAAAGGCGACCACGCCTTGGGATCTACATTCTACGCAATGCTCTAGCGATTTTCAACTCGCTGCGGAGTCTTGCACATGTATACAAAGAAACACGCCAACCGAACAATATGGAAGTTGCATGAGTCAGTTTCGCGAGGTGCTACGAGACACAAGGCCTGACATCCTCGAGGCGAGTATACACTTCATCCATACCCGACTAAGCGTGGCCAAGGCCACCAACTAGGAACCCCACTTCAACTACTGAATCTGTATACCTGCCGAGGAAGACTGGGTTGTGCAAGCTTTTCTGCGGTCGCATCACGGACACCCTCCACAACGGATTTGTGCATAAAGATATTATTCTTTATGCACACGTATAAGTTTGGTAAAAATTCCTCTCGAGTCTCTACCATATCCACAACAGCCGGTAGTGATGTTCCATGATCGTCAGGCTCGCTGGGCAGGAAATGGGGTCTCTTGCACAGTAGCCTAGTAGCGGATCTGGTGTAGCTTAAGTTTAGCATCTCCCGCGTTTCCATAAAAGGCTCGCGCAAAGGCCTCCTCATTTTTCACAGGGATTGATCCAAACGGTGAGGGCTCCTGCAAGATGAGGGAATGATCCATGACGATCCCCAATAAATTCGAAATCGTGGTAGGTTGGGCCCGCACGCGGTTTGGAGCTGGAGCGGGCAGCATATGATGTCATGCATGAAGCGATGATCACCTTTCTTGTGCACGACCATGGCCAAGGCACCGCCCAAAACCAAAACCGACACCCCAAGACAACGCGGCACCATGGATAGCGATTGGACCTTGCGGGTGATGGGACAGCAGACAGAATGGAGATGTGGACGAATGAAATCAAACCCATGATGCAACATGATGAGGCTTTGCGTTTTCCCTTTTTCTTCTTCTGCTGCGTGTGCAAGTCCATATCAAGAAGGGACTCTTATATATGTATGTAACTATAGCTTTATATATATATATATCTACCTATTTCCCCACACACACACCAAGACTTTTGCTTGCATCAACACAGGCAGCATCAGGCGCATAATTCCATTGGTGTAGAGACACACGGGGCTGAGACCTACGATAACCACCACCACGCAAGCCTATCTCTGTTCACCGAAAAAGACCTGCTGTTTTTCCTCTTCTCTTCTTATCTGCTACCTTCTTGTCCCTCTGAGAGGCATCGGTCATCCGGGCGTGAACTGTACTCTTGTCTAGACTTCCTTTATCTCGCCTCATTTTTAGATACCACACAGGACTATTTTTTCCAAAGACAAAAAGTTGAGGATAGCCCTCAAAAACCTGGAACTAACATCGGGTTCATCACATTCCAGAGCCACAGAAACCAATCTCGCGAGTGAACAATAATTGGGCGGAATTCAGCTTTCAACTAACGCGAATACCCTGATACTAAGGAAAGAGCTTCCTGATACTGTACATATCCTTGGCGGCTGGCAAGCTCACCTGTTTCTGATGATTGGGGTATTATTGGAGCCCGCACACCACCACACCTAACCTTGGAACTACGACGAGACAACACCAACCCACTGGCACCCACCATTTATATTCATACAGAAATATCTTGAGGATCTCAACTATATCCGGGGGGGGGGGGGGGGGGGGGGGGGGGGGGGGGGGGGGGGGGGGGGGGGGGGGGGGGGGGGGGGGGGGGGGGG
>JAKWBI020000319.1:0-54039 GCA_022664585.2 Zalerion maritima
TTTATAATTAGGTAAATTAATTAATTAATATATATATTTAATATAATTTATTTAATATTTTTTTATAATTCTCCCGCTTAGGCATAATATTTTAAGATTTTAATAATAATAAATTGGTTTTAATAAATTCCGGTACCTGGCCCGTAATATTTTATATAACCAAGCCATTAATATTATTTTTAAGCGAAATTAAAATGCGGGCCGATAAATATATTATTTTAATAAAGGTAAATTAAACCTTATTATTATTCGAAATATCCTTATACTTATATTATATAAACATATTTTTCCTGGTATACCTACCATAATGCTTATACTTAATATTAATCCCGAAAAGAAAAAAAAAAATACGGAATGGTTTATTAATTAAATAAACGTTTAAATAATTCGTAAAAATTTTGTTAAAATACACCAAATATTAAATTAAGCCAGATTAATATGCCGCCGTTTATCGGTTAAATAATCGGAATATTTAATTTAAACCCAATAATTTAACTATACCGTAAACCTTTCCTTTTTTTAATTATCGATTAACGAACCAAATATTTTATCCGATAATTTAATAAATAATTTAAAATTATTTTAAATTAAAAAAATATGGAGTATTATATTTCGGGATTATGGTTTTAATACTCCGGACCTTAGGTTTTAATATTTAACAGTTTCGGATTATTTATCTGGCCATATTAATATTATATTAAATAATATTTAATAAAAATCGAATAAAATAAATTTGGCGGGGGATAATAGGGATTTTATTAAAAAAATAATTCCTCGCGGGTTAAAATAATTATATAATAAAAAAAAATATATAAATATTATATAATTATCGGGAAAAAGTCCCACCATATAAATTATATTAAAAAAAAAAAAAATCGCCTATTAAATAATGATAAGCGTTTATTATAAATAGGCCGGAACCGAAACGGGTACCATTTACAATATTATTTAAAAAATAAAAATTAAAAAATTAAATATATAAATTAAATATATTAATTAATATACCGAAATATATTAACCTATATACTAATAATTAATATAATAAAATATATTATTATATAAAAACCCCATATAATTTTATAGGTTTTTAATCCAAAACCTATATAATCCTATAAAACCCCACCAGTAAATTTATATAATTTTATAAAACCCCACCAATAAACCCGTGTAATTTTATGGAATCCCACCAATAAACTTATATAATTTTATAAAACCATACCATAAAACCCGTGGGGTTTTATAAGACCATACGGATTATTTTAAAAAACCCCATATAATCCCATGTGTTTTTTTGCGCACGGCCATATGGGGCCCCACGGATTTTTGTACAAGCCTAATACCGATAGTGTGTTGACGAGTAGTTAATTAGTTATACAATGGGTGGGCACCATGCTTCGCGGGACAAGGACAGCCCCGCCAGGCGCATGCGTGTATGCGCCTATTTTTAATAACGACCCGGCAATCCGCATCCATGGCCGCCAATACATTTATTTGCGAGTGGGTGGCAGCTGGGCAGTTACTGTAGCTTGTGGGGAGCAAAAATCATCTACATAAGCAGCTACAGTACCTACTGTACATAACTGGGCTGTGCCTCGAGCGTAATTGGAGAGCGTGTGTGCTCAGCCGGATGGATTCCGTGTCGTGCGCTGCATCCGTGCTATGAAAGGTTCATTTGCATCCATGAGGATCAAAAATTCTCGCCACGTCCCCGGCCGACGACCAATGGGGAGATCAGACTAAAAAACCGGGGGGGGGGGGGCTCTTTTCGGTATTATTTTAACCACGTAGTTACGGCACCGGTGCTGACTAGTTACGCCAACTGGCAGAAAAGATTCCATTCAGATGGATCACAGATTACTAGGAAAAACAATTTAAGGTTCTGACAGCGTTTACAGCCCGCTTTTCTTCTTTTGCATGAACCTTGCCGTCCAAGTTCTTCCACGCGTGCTAAGTCCCGGAGAACAATGGTTCCGGGTGCGCAGCTTGGCCATGGGGCGTGTGGAATACAACATGAAGATATTGCTATGTTTGGATATGAAGAATGGGGATGGATGAAGATTTCGCATCGCGGAGGATCCCAGTGTTTAAGGTTATACTAGTAAGAAGAGCGGAATGTGGTGCGAGATGCGATAACTATATAAAAGATGCACTCTTGGCCTGTTTCTAGAATGTTTCGTTTCTCTCATCCATCTCATTATCATCAAGGTTTTCCTATCTATCTCATAGTATCATACAGTATTTCCTATATATCTGTTTCAATAGCATCTGTCTTTCATCTCATCCATCGTCATCTAGCCTTTGCCTTACCAACATCTAATCACCTTTCGCTTTCGTTTCGGAAACCAAGCTATATATATATATATATATATATATATTATAATCACTTACACATATATATCTATATAAAGCAACACACATATCTGCCATCACAATGCAGTTCACCAGCGCTATCATCGCCGCCATCCTGGCCTACACCACAGCAGCCGCTCCGGCTTCCAATAGCCAACAGCCTGCCACAACTATGGCCACTTACACTACTGCCGCCGCGCCTTCGGCTACTGCCGAGGCTGCAGGCGCTTCCCCTTATGACCTCTCGTTGACCCAAAAACTTTTCCTTGCCGATACGTAAGCATTCCCCCCCCCCCCTCCCACATCTATCTCGGAAACTCGTAATTACCCCTTAGCTACAAGCACACTCATACACACATACGGGAGCTGACACACTTCCCCTCCAACAAACAGCGCGGCGGACCGCTTCTCCCTCCTCCCCGAAAACTCGGACTTCGTCTTCAACTTCCCCGTCGACGGCCCCGGCCCCGGCGAGGGCGGCAACCTCGTGGCCGCCAACCGCGCCTCCTTCCCCGCGCTCGTGTCCACCGGGTCCGGCATGGCGCTCGGCCGCATCGGGGGCTGCGGGATCAACACGTTCCACGTGCACCCGCGCGCCGCGGAGCTGCAGGTGGTCGTCCGCGGCCGCATCGTCACCGAGATGATCCCCGAGAACGGCGTCCTCGTCCCCGACCCGGAGGACCCGTCCAGGATGATCCGCAGGGTGATCAGGACCGAGCTCGGGCTGTACGACATGACCCCCTTCTACCAGGGGAGCGCGCACGCCCAGTTCAACCCCGGCTGCGACGACGCCGTCTTCGTGGCCGGCTTCAACAGCGAGGATTTCGGCGCCGGGCAGATCGCCGACGAGCTGTTTGCCTTCGACGAGGAGCTGGTGGCCGCGACGCTGGGCGAGATGGTTGATGGGCGGGATGTCGAAGGCATTAGGGATACGTTGCCGGTTAGCATTGTGAGGGGTGTTGAGGAGTGCTTGGCCAAGTGCAACAAGCAGAAGAGGAGTGTTTAAGTTGGTTGGAGACGGCGAGATGAGGGACTCGGAGAGGTGGGGGGGGGGGGTGAAGGGGAAGAAGTGAGTGGCCTTCATGTTTCTTTCACCTCTTTGCATATAGCATTTTCGGGACTCGGAGTCCTCGCCGGCATATACGCTCCTTAATAGTAGTACTAAATAGATTATCTAACTTATAATTCATTCTTTGCGTACCTGAAAGCTCTACTCCGAACAGACATTCAGAGTATTCTCCGCAAGAAAAGTCATTTCGTCTTACAGGAGTCGTGCCTCGTATTCCTTTGGACTTGGTACTTGAAATTCGGTAGTTATATCATGTCGGTATCTTGTTTCCATCATGAGCTCAGGGTTTTCACGCTCGCTCTCGGAGCTTGGCGATCCCTCTCAGCATGTCCCTTTCTTTTGCCCTACCCTTTTCAATTCGAGCCTCTTGCTGGCTTGTCGAAAGTTCCTTGTCTATTAAACGAGCAATATAATGGCTACGACTTGATTAACAGGGCTTGTTTTGGGCGGCTGCCTCGTGATCTTGTGGTAAGGTGCCCATATTTACGGTATCAAATTTCCCTGTATGAAGTGCTAAGCCGTCCGGATTTACACACCCTCACTCTACCGACACCGCGACCCGTTGTATCACGAGGCGATCGAAGCAAAGCCGGATATGTTGTGCGCTCGGTTAGCATGGGGCTGTTATTCAAAATATATTCTCAATACTCCGCCATTCTCCACAAATCGGAACGTGAGCGCAGTACGGTGGTGAAGGGGGCGAGACCTAGGCTATATGAATAAGGAATCCTTTATTGAAGATCCATGGGCGCCGTGTTCTCAATAGGACGTAGGGAGGATACGGGCCACAGTTGGAATGTGTGTAAGGTCACCGAAGCGCAAGGCGGTGCCCTCGAGTACCCGAGCCTTAATTGAACCACAGGGATTAATAGGGCTTATTAACGCAATGAAACAAGGTGTGCTATGTAAACCTCGACCGAGGAGAGTATCTAATCGAGCCCGGGGTAGTATAAAGAGACGTGGAATGTTCCTGGGACAGTGCTCACGGCTTCTTCTCTTCTATTCATTGTGACACATCTGAGATCCCCTTCATCAGTACCCGTAGGCAAATATCACCAATTGTTATTCGCTGCTGAGCATTGCTATCACTAACTTCTCAGGCCGAAAAACAACTTTCAACTCATTAAAATGGCGCAAATCTTCTTTCTCCCCTTCCTAGTCATCTGCCTCATTGCTACAGCCACTTGCGCACCCAACGGGCATTCATCCGGCATCCTCAACAGAGAACCCTCATCTCGCGACATGTTGGCCCTCCGATCGTTCACAGGCGAGAACGAGGATGAAAACGGCGTCTTCGTACACCGCAGCTTCAAGCGCTCCAACATAACCTCGAGAGACAAGATAGACAATTCCGGAATGGACTCCTGGGCCTATACAGGCAAGACGGGAGAAGACCTATGTATACGGGGTTACCTGTGGCCCGGATTCCGCGCCTACAGGCCCGAGGGACAGCACCCGAAGAAATCCGACTGCGACACTATGACCAAGCTCTTGCTCGAGTCCGGGGAAGAGGGCTGGTTCTGGCACGGCCACTGGGAGCTCGCCCCCGAATCACTGGCGTATGCGGGAAGAGACGGGGTGGAGATCTTGAGTTTTCGTACCTGCTCGTTCAAACTCGCACTGGATTGGGAGGCGTGGAAAGGTGGGATCGAAGGGCATGCCATGTTCGGAACCAAAGACGTAGCGAGGGCAGTGGATTGGTTTCTGGACATCGAGGGAAGCTTCCAGTGTGTTGGGACAGCGGATGTCTTGTGTAGTGTTTCGAAAAACGGCCAAGACACGGGGAAGAAACAGGCGCAACTGAAGTGGGGGATTGGGGTTGAGGAGACTAAGATTGGAGATATTCGCTAGCCCGAGGACGGCTGCAAATAGGGGAAGGAAGGCATTGCGGCTGCAGGTGCTATACATACTGGCATATAACTAGTTAGTATACAACTAGTTAGTATAGCTTTCCATGTGCTATGCTTTGTTGCAACACTGGCAACCGTTCACACATTGCTCTCCATGCTCAAGTGCTCCCTCCCGCAAGTACGCGTCTAGCTAGGAAACACATCTCCCTATTCAAACTTATGAAAACCCCCACCACCAAGGCAAAGCTCGGGGGCTGGTGCCGCCAATATCTGCATCAAAAATGAAATTTCTGTTCTCTTTGGCATCTGGAGGGACGTGGCCGGAATGGATCTCCATTAATATCGCGAACCCACCTCCTACTAGTATGAGAATGCGCCCCGAACGTGGCAAAGCACTTGAGCTCCACCGCCAGCCAAAGTTGGATGTCTAATTCCTCCTCTTTTTTCTACCATGTGGGTACGAACCCTCCAACGACTCATAGCTATGGCGATGGCCCCGTACAACCCTTGACCAAGTGAATACCATGAATGCAAACGCAAGACGGAAGAGACGAAGATCATTAAAGCGACATGAGTGAACCACAAGCCTTCAAGTCAAATGACACCCAAGAGACCAACCACGCCCACAAATACTGCGGCATTGTTGTCTCGCCCGACACCGACAGTTACTTTGTTGAAGACCACGGCTTCTCCTTTACCCTCGCAGTTTGGGACAAGCCATAAGAGATCGATTCTCACCTAACGCGACGAGATCGCCTGCTACCTGTCACCTCTAGCGTCCGTCCCTAACTTGGGCCACACTAAAATCCCAAGTTGTCTGCGCCGTACACCAATCCCAATTGCTCCTCCCTTTTCACTCAACCACTGAAGTGGAATCGACTGGCCTCCAAGGCGCCGAGACCATCTCTGGGTGCCACATAGCGCCGGCGGTAGCTGTTGGTAAAGTCTTGGAGGAGCGTCCGAACCTGACGGATGTTCTGAATATCACCGCCGGCAAGCCGATCCTTGATCTTTGCCATCAGTTTCTGTGCCTCGGTAGGACTCACCGTGCCTTCGGGAAGAAGATAAATGGTTCGTTCTACTGAGGCCGTTGTCTCGGCAGGAAGCAACTCGAACATGCCAAGCAGAACGCCGCTGCCATCTGCGAAGCAATCCCTAGGGAATGTTATCATCATTCCAGCAAGGATTTGTTTGATGAGTGGCTCGCCGTGTCGCAGGAGCAATGCTTTGACAGTCCTTTTGAGCTCAGCCTGTGGGCCAGTGCGTGCCACATCCGAGGGAAACTGAGAGGAGGCAGGGTTATTCCCTCCATATGTCAAGACGTCCCGGATGTAGTGAAGTGTTGCACATAAGGGCTCCCGCTGTTCGAGAGCCAGGGAAGAAATCGCAGCCTCGAATGTTGGCTCAAATAGCGGCGACAGGACCAACCTGTGAGGGTAGTAAAGCAAGGCATCAATGAGAAGACGGAAAAAGTCTTCAATCACATCAGGCGCATCCCGAGCATCCAGATCACTCATAGTGCGGAGGACGGATGTGACCTGGGCTTCGAAGAAACCGTAGATAGACTCGGTCGTGCTTTCATCCGCGTGTTCTCGATCCTCGGAAAACTCTCGCAAAATGGCGCCCGTAGCCCACAGGAAGCATCCTTGGTGTGTCGAGTTGAACCCGGCAGCAATCTTATTGGCCATCTCGGGGAGGATGGGAGCCATTGCTGTGCGGTAGGAAACCACCATGTTGCGCCAGCATCTGCAGACTCGCTCGAGAATTGGCACAAACTGGAAGTTGTCCACAATCGTTGCCAGAACGGGGAAAACCTCGGCCCAGTACTTAACAGCCGGGTTTGGCTCGTTAGGGCCAACATACGGCATGACAATTTGCACAAAGAGGGTGATCAGTTGAAGGTGGTCTACATGGCATTGCTGTCAGCACTTATGAATTTGATACGTGCTGGAAGAACATGTATGGGCCTTACCTGCTACGGCATACTTGCCGGGGTTGTCTGTTGCCTTGTTTGCCTTGTCCATGAGGCGTTGGATAACAGGATCGCAATAGAGCTTTAGAAGCTTGTAGGTTTCGCCGACTGGCTGTACAGATACAACAGTTGCGACCCCTTCCGTGATCTCTTCTTGGCTGGGCTCTGGGAGTTTGTCGAGGATTTGATCGTAGAACTGCTGGAGCTGAATGACCTGATTTGTAAGCAGGTGCTTGCAGTCCAAACAGAAGAACTTGATGCTCATAGCAGCTGCGCGGACGATTTCCTTCGAATCAGACTCGAAGGACGATACAATGTACGTGAACTGCGGCTCTAGGTACTCGCTATGTTCCGCGGTCCACTCCGTATATCGACCTAAAACCATGATTATAGCAAACCGGAGCTTCTCGTGGTGGGGTATTTGGACCAGAAGAGGAATCAGCTGCGGAAGGACCACACTCTCGTCCTTGTTGACCATCCTGCCCATAGCACGCATGGCAAAGATCGGAGCCTCCAGTTCCTGCCAGTGCGGGACCGAGGCAGTAGTAGCCTGGCTCGCATACTTTTGCATCCAGATCTTGATGGCATCAAGAACCTTCGTTAAGCAGTCGGCAACACCCATGACCTCGCATGAGTCCTTCAAAGTATCTCCCATCTGGTGGCGGAATTCCCTAAATTTTTCCTCCTGGACTCGGTCTCCATCGAAGAGATCGCGTTCGTTGCCGCTGTCCGGGCGAGGGTACTCTAAGTGCTTGAGGAGCACGTCGACGAGGGACGAATACACGTCAACGTACTGCAGCCGAGCCTCAATATAGTGTTCGAGAACCAAGTACTGTTTGAACTCATCCCAGAACCGGAATGTGTACTCGATGGCATCGCGTTCCTTGTCCCTGGCACAGCACTCTAGAATTGCCTCCACAAGGGGGCGGAGACGCTTGGGTTCCCTGACAATGAGGATGACCCATGCCTCACCTGCTTCCGCAAAAATCCGGGTGAGCATCTTGAAGGTATCTCCAATTTCGTCAGCCTCAGTCTCGATCCTTGGCCTAAGCTCCATCAGTCGTGGGAACAGGATAGCAATCGTGTTCATGTCGTCGTCGATCTCTCGAGTCTCTCGGAAGATTGTCGAGAGGGCATCGGACGCTTCGGGGAACGAATCGTCATCCTTGAGGGCCGCGAAGATTGCATCCAATAGAGGAGAAGTAACGACTGCATGAACTGGTATTTCACGTAGCCAAGACGATATGCACCTCATTAGCTGGGGATCCTTTGTCGCAGACTCTAGAATTAATAAAATTATTAGCACTGGTAAACCTTCCATCAAGGGTAGAGAGGAAACAAGCATACCAGATGACTTTGCATAATTTACGAGCAGTTGGAGAACAGCCTCTGCATTATCCGATATGAGCTCGGTTGTTCTCTGGGAAAGTTCGTCTTCCTAATCATGTATTCCATTAGAGTTTGAGCGGGATGGTGGGTGGTCTCGGAGCGCAGCCAAGGAGGACAATCGCGGAGGAGGGTGATACGGAGCAAGGATGGGTCGATAGATGGCGTGAGCGACAACGTACAGAGAGGTTGATTTTGCGGCCCTCGTTCACTTCTTCGGGGAGTACCTGGAGGAAGTCGAGAATGCCAGCGGCACTATCTCCAAGGGCACCGACGACAGAAGGAAGAACATCCTTCCATGTCGTCATTTGGATGGCCAGGTGCGCCAAGCATACGGCAAGCTGAATCCTGATTGCCTTGGGGCCCGAGGAATAGTGCTTGAGGAGAGTAACAAGCTGAGTACGGAGAGCAGGGAGATCGCTTTCAGCAACCTGATTCCTCAAATCGAGTGATATCTAGTAGAACGCATTGAGATGTCAGATGCCATCCTTAGGTCCTCGTGATGATAGTATTCCGTGTGGGGAGATACGAACCTTTCCCTTTAGAGTGATGGCAGCGAAATGCTTGGCGTCTGGAGGTGCATCGGACTGCAGCATATTAAAAGCCAATGTCCATGCGTCTTTCTAGAGATAAATATAACTGTCAGGATTATATCAAGACACTCGACAGAGCAACGAATGGCCCTAAATCAAGAAAATCTATGAGCAGGGTATAGATGGAGCGAGGACACATACCGACTTCTGGAACTTCTCAAGGAAGGTGTGAGCTTGCGTCTTTGCTTGCCTGTCTGATCCCTGGAGGGTCGTCAGGGCAGCCATAACATCTGCTGGGGCAAAAGAACCCGAAGCACCGTTGGAGGCCATGATGCCAGGCTCACAGAAGATCAGATTCTGCGATCAAGGGCGACAGTGGAGAAAAGGACCAGAGCGGTCGGGGAGAGCAAGCCTCGTGCGTAGCGGGGAATCGAGTTATGGATAGGAAGTAAAGAAGCAAGTTGGTCAAGAATGGCCTTCCGGCCACTTTTAGCGGGAGCCGTGAGTTCGACTAGGTGAGCAAAGGCGAGGGAGAGTAGTAGGAAGGGAATCCGTGCCCAGGGTCGGTGCAGTTGAAGAAGGACTACCAACACCCCAGGCACTTTGTTGCGCCTGGAAAACAGGAAGCTGTGGATAACGGCACAGCCTGGTAATGATGGCTACAAATATGAGGATTGGAAGTCAAATGGGTTTGGGAAATCTTTGTCAGGCCGCAAAGAAGTATAAGCAGCAAGTTGCTGTTTTGTTTGGAAGTTGACAACTGCTGCAAGCCAGAAAGTGGTCCAAGAGGGCGAGCTTTTTTGCGGGGTTGCGACCACCTCTTGTTAACTGCACACCCTACTGGCTTGTCAATAGGTAGATAGCTATACGGGACGAGAGGTGTGACCTTATTGGAACCGCTTGGTGGAGAAAGCATGGCCCCGCCAGAAAAAAAAAAAAAAAAGGCCAAAGCTTCTAAAGAGGCATGCGAGCTGGAGGAAGCGTTATTCCGTTCCGCTGATTTTTCTAAAAATCAACTTGAATCAACTATTCCAGCCTCGCAACCGCCTTCAGCTACCTGCTGTCGCACCCTCGCGTCTCAACAAACACGCCCCAAGATTCAACCAGAGCCTCTCCGCCGAAACTGACAATTATCATCGCTCTTTAACGAACAACACTACCTAAATATTCTGAACACATTCATACACACTAGCCCACGATGACCGGCCGAGGTGGTGGTGGACGTCGCGTGCTCCTCCCGCCCATCAATTTCGTGTTCAAGCTTCTCCAACAGCACTCGACTGTGCAGATATGGCTGTATGAGCAACTAGGAATCAGAATAGAGGGCAAGATTCGGGTACGACCTCACGCCTAGCCCAACACAAGTAGTGAGTAGAGCTGACGGTTTACCAAACAGGGATTCGACGAGTTTATGAACCTGGTGATCGACGATGCGGTCGAAGTCAAGCTAGTAACAAAATCAAACCCGGGCGAGAAGAGGAGGCCCCTAGGTATGTTGTTTTCCCCCGTGCACTCCTCGACTCTGAGGCAACCCAACTCACACGCATCCAGGCCAGATTTTACTGAAGGGCGACAATGTCTCCCTCATTCAATCCCTCCAAAATTAAATCAGGGCACACCCCAAGCGAATAGACATCTCAACTGCGTCACAAAATATCGGCTGTGGATTAGACAATCTGGGAAGAAAATAGGAACTACTCGGTTTTTTTTTCGCGGTGTTTGGGACGGATGGTTTCCAAGTTCATGATGGTACGCGTCCAGTCTTCCCGCCAGGAGTCTAGTATTCTTCGAAATTTCGTGGATTCTGATGTTAGAAGGTTGAAGTAGCAGCAGTATCGGAAGCAGCAAGCTTGATACCCCCATCTCCTAGGACTAGACCATCCAGCGGCTTGTCGTGCGGTGCAACCGGAACGGGTTGGCTAGTGTCCTGGTCGAGGAACTGCTGGGTAAGGGCCAAACCATAGAGTAATAAAGGCGGTCTTTCTCGTGCGTTTGCGGTTTGCGAGTATCGTTTGATGAAGTGGTCATAGAACCCCCTACCATGACCGAGTCGGCGTAAGAAGCCAGACTCCGGGTCCATGTCGAATGCGACACCCGGCATAAGTATCAGATCGAGAAAAGAATCCGCCTCACGGTCTACTTGGGAAGAAGGACTTGGGTCCCCCAGAACTCGGCATCTGGAATCGACTGTGGACGGGTCGATGCTGGGGATACCCCACTTATCCGGCTTTAACGACTGGTAATCTTGTAGATTTTCGAGACGTACCATGTCCATGACACGGGCCGGGCTGTCGGGTGACGGTGATGCTGGCTTGTGCAAGTATGGCACAAAGACTTGTTTCCCGAGCTCGAGGGCATGTTTGACGATTGTATCTGTCTGGACCTCACCTCCTGGCATGGCCAAATAGACACTGATGTGCTGGGCATCGAGATATGGTTGAAAGGTCTTGAGAGCAGTGAAAACTTGAGTGCCTGTGACGATCTCAGTATTTATGTCATATTTCTTATATGATCCGGGGTGCCTTGGGATTTGACCGTACTTTGTTTTGCAATCGCCTCATGCGGAAGACTGGCAAGCCTCTGCTTCATGAAAGCCCGCAAGTTTTTTTTCGCTGATTTCAGCGCGGTCATATCTGCAGGCTGAAATTTTGATGAGGGGTCTAGACAACCTCCTCGAGGGGCCAGAGATGTTTCGATGGCACCCTGTAGAACGAATGCGGATATCCGTAAGTACGGGTTGCTAGATTTGACGGGCACAGTAATCACGTCCCCATGTGATATAAAGGCCGTCAGGTGTGTGATGCATCTGATAACCACCTGATGATGCTTGGTGCGGGTACAACCGGGTCCCCGATGAGTCTTCCAAGTCTTCCTAGTGGATGTGGAAAATGGTTATCAATCTTGATCTAATCACGGATAATGGACCGGGAAACCCAACCAGGTGGCCGCAGGAGGGGGCGGGAAGAAAGCGTCATCAGGCATTGGTGCCGCAGCGGGCAGCGTAGTCACCGCACTAAATGCGCGGGTCAAACGCACTGCAGCGCGGACAGCGCAGCCCACAAGCTTAATGGCCCCCGAAGCAAAAAGTGGCTCGCTGCATCCCATCACACCAAACTGCCAGTTTCTTACCAATAACACTTGCTGGCCAGCGACGCCTCATATTTGCTTATTTTCGCTTTTTTCTGCCTTGCCTCGTCCAGGCCTTTCCTTCAAAGCATCGATCAAAGAGCAGGTAGCCACCAAGCTCCTTTGCAATTCCAACCTTCTCTACAGGCAGCCGTGTGTGGGGTTGGTGACCCATCTTGCTAGCTTCTACCGACTGACTTCGGCTCCGGATGAGCTAGAAGGGCAGGCAACACAACCACCAACGGACAGTTTCATCTATCCATACTGCGCCCCATTCACTCATGGGGAAATCCCTCGCCGGCTCTACTTCGAGTGACCCCCAAACCTTCGCCCTTCAGTCATTACTAACTAGTTCCACCCGCCCCACGCCCGCACATGCAGACCGTCCAGACCATCCAACTGATGGTATATCGCCATCACTTCCTCCTCCCCGACCCCGTTCCGACCCACACTCGGCTTCACCTCCCCATCAAGCTACTACTAGTATTGCTGCCCATGGAACCCACACGGGTGAAATCACCGAAGGACCTCAAGCAGGAAATCTCCCAGGTCCTCAGCCTCTTCTTCTCCGAGGAATCCCCACAGCCGAAAGCTCCTGCGCGGATGAAACCCACCCTTCCGTGCCCACCATGACCAAGTCGAACCCGTCGCTCCTCCAAAAGTCCTCCCCTACCCTGTCATATGGGTCTCTCGGCCGACAGACTGAGGATATATCCGAGCCCTCCTTCTCGGTAGCAGACGGGAGGAGAGATGTCTCCCGACCCCGTACAATGCGCTCCAACGGGCGCCGTTCAAGTCGAAACAATAGCGGGCTTGACGACACCGAGACCACAATATCCGTGACCAAGAGGTCATCCCGGAAGTCTCAAGACGAAGTCGGGGGCTCCTCAGTTGTAGGGGGTCTAGAAGGCCGCTTTGGCGTAGCCGAAGCTGCGCTTCCAACCGACATACTCGACGGCGCCGAGTCCGGGGATGCTAGCGATGACGATAGCGAAGATGCTTTGTTGACCGATGACGGAGGGGCTGACAATGCCTCTAATGACCCTCCGGACAATTCGCCCTACTCACAAGTTCGAGCTTCGGTGCCTCCTACGGACAATACTACACTTTCAATAAACACTCCTCGCATGTGGACTCTTTCCACCCTATTTTCTATTCTTGGCTCGTCTACAAATCTGTTCTTTTCGTTGAGATACCCCAGCGTTGCCATTACTCCCGTCATTGCGTTGCTTCTCGTTCACCCACTAGGGCTGTTGTGGGACTACTTTCTGAAACGCCCTGGGGATCCCCAGGAGGAGTTCATAGAAGGCGTTCGCAGCGGAAATTCCACATTCCCAAACTCGCCTTCCTCGGAAGATGGGGTTATGTCTGGTGTCATGGTGAAGAGGGGGAAGCTCGAAAAGCTGAGGTTGTGGCTGGCGCAGGGCTCCTGGAACGAAAAGGAGCATACCTGCGTCTATGTCAGCAGCAATGTGTCCTTCGGATTTGCCTTTGCGACGGACGTTATTGTCGAACAGACTCAGTTCTACAAGCAGGATGCTACCATCGTCTACCAGCTACTTCTCACCCTTTCGACTCAGATACTAGGATATGCCTTTGCTGGCCTTACTAGAAGGTTCCTGGTACGACCTAGCGGCATGATATGGCCCGGGACGCTCATGTCGGCCGCCATGTTTGGGACACTGCACAAAGATGAAAACAAGCCAGCCAATGGCTGGACCATGACCCGCTGGAGATTTTTCTTCATTGTCTGGATCAGTGGCTGTATATTTTATTTCCTCCCTGGCTTGCTCTTCCCGGCTCTAAGTTACTTCAACGTCGTTACTTGGTTAGCTCCAAAGAACGTGGTGGTGGCAAATTTGTTTGGTGTCGTCTCTGGCTTGGGATTGTTTCCCTTGACATTCGACTGGGCCCAAGTTGCCTACATCGGTTCGCCATTGCTCACACCATTTTGGGCGGCGATGAATGTTGTGGGAGGCCTCGTCATTGTGATGTGGATCGTTGCACCGATCGCCTATTATAAGAACCTCTACTTTTCGTCGTACATGCCGATTCTGTCCTCCTCGGTATTCGACAACACGGGAAAAGTATACGATGTCAGCAAAATTCTCACCAAAGACTTTGTCCTGGACCGCGATGCATATCGAAACTACAGTCGGGTTTTTCTGCCCATAACCTATGTCCTGAGCTATGGACTTCAGTTCGCCGGACTCGCTTCGCTAATCACACATACTATCTGTTGGCATGGAAAGGATATTCTGACTCAATGGAAGAGGTCTTTCAAGGAAGCGAGGGAGGAGACCAAGACTACGTACCAACCCATTTCGAACAGCCGAAGCGAAACTGGATCTGGAAGAAGTCCCGACTTTGTTAGGTCAGGAAGTTCGAACCTCGAAAATGGACTAGAGGGACTTATGAGCCGGGAGGATGTTCACAATCGTCTTATGAAGCGGTACAAGGATGCTCCCCTGATGTGGTACCTTGTCACCTTCATTTCGATGACGGCGATTGGAATTTTCGTGGTTGAATAGTAGGGACACTTTGCAAGAGCCTCAAGTACATATGGAACTCAAAGACTAACTTTTAATACAGCTATCCTGTTCACCTTCCATGGTACGGCATCTTGCTCGCCCTCGGAATCTGCGGCATCCTCTTCATCCCCATCGGCATCATCATGGCGGTAACTAACCAGCAATCGTCCATCTACCTCATTTGCCAGCTCATCTGCGGCGTCATTTTCCCGGGTCGACCGGTGGCAAACATGGTCTTCGTCACGTACGGCTACATCAGCTCGGCGCAGGGGATAAAGTTTGCAGCGGACCTAAAACTAGGGCATTACATGAAGATCCCACCCAGGATGTTGTTCTCGGTGCAGATGGTGGCTACGATCGTGGCGTCTTTGACGCAAATTTTTGTCTTGAACTGGATGTTTGGAAGCGTGCCGGGTCTTTGCACTCCGCAGGCTATCAACGGGTTCACGTGTCCCATCGCGAGGGTCCATTTCAACGGGTCCATCCTCTGGGGCGTCGTGGGCCCGAAGGAGTTTTTTGGCCCTGGAGCTACGTACAAGCATCTAGTGTGGTGCTTCCTGTTTGGGGCAGTAGCTCCAATACCGCTGTGGCTCTACAGCAAGAACAGGAAGCCTGGCCAAGGCAGGAACCAACCATTCGTGGACGTGGTGAGGAAGATTAACCTTCCAGTTCTCTTTGGAAGTCTGAGCTGGATCCCGCCCGCTACCGGCCTCAATTTCAGTGTTTGGGCTGTCGTATGCTACATTTTTAATTATGCTATTAAGAGACGGGCCGGCGCCTGGTGGGCTAAGTACACCATGACCCTATCCGCGGCCCTTGATTCTGGACTAGCGTTCGGGATTGTCGTGGTGTTTTTCGGATTCGTGTATCCTGGTTACATGAAGGGTTTTAGTTGGTGGGGGACGGAGGTCTACAAGATGGGGTGTGATTGGAATGCTTGTTCTTATAGAACAGTTCCTGAGGGAGGGCATTTTGGGCCAGACAAGTGGTGATGTGTGGGCTGAGGGGACGGCGGAGAGAAGAAGGAACGAGCAGTATGACTTGTAGCTGGGGCAGCAACAATCCAGCATGGAGGAAATGTGCGTTGAGATATTGAAGAAACCTTGGCTATGGGGGGCGCATTAGAGAGATCAGTATCTACTACTACCTAGATAGAATACTATTTGCATCCAGCTTGTTTTTCAGCATTAGTCCGTATTTTAGGGTCTCATACCCGCTAGCTCGAGGTTAGAGAAGGGCATGAAGATGGATAACAACGATACCCCCTCACGATGTTGGTCTAAACGGCCATCCGATGAATAGATAGTCATGGGAAATATGGACATTCATTCAGAACTCAACTAAGACTCTAATAACCCCGCTGCTCCGTGACAGGCGGAATGCATTCGGTCTTCTGAACTCCCGGACGCCATCTATATGTAGACTCCTGAAATACAGCCCTTTGCTTCACCTTTTCCAAATGTATCTAAACACGGGCGCAATGCCGTGAGCACACCTCCGAACATACCGCCTCGAGAAGCTGGAGAGTCGTCGTGTTGTGGGGATACCCGTGATCCCTTAGACCGAGTCCAGTGCTCCTCAACTCATCCTCGCTCATAACATGAAGACTTTGCTACAAACTCCAGTTATCCTGCCTAAACACCAGAAGAGCGAGTTTGTGCCGCACGAATAGACCGAACAGTCCCGCTACCACCTGCAGAGTCGTAATTTCTGTGGCTAACCTATCCTCCTTCAAAGGACCCCTCCAGACTAGCCACAGGTTGAGTAGCGTCAAGTTTGACGTTTCCGTGATATTCTTTGTTTCCTCGTCTTCCCGGAGTCTAATTAATCTCATCTTTGCGAGCAGCCTAAGGACCGCCGCGATTGGCGGTTTGGGCTGCTTATCCTCGTCCCATGTCGTCACGCTCGGCTCAAGAAGTCCCGTCCGGTGGTTGAATCTCGGTAGCCTGTGGCGTGGGCATGGTATTGCGCCAAAAATTTGAGGAGCCGAGTAGACGAAATTGAAGATCTGCGGGATTAGGAGCAGTGCCAGAGTCTTGGTGAAGTGGCCCAATATGCTAACGACCACAAAGACCATCCCAGCGAAATAGCAGAATGTGTCGCCCACGAATACCTTTGCGGGATACCAATTGTGTTTCAGAAGTGCAGAAGCAACACCGATGAATGGGAGAAGGAAGTAGAGGGAGAATAAGTGAGAGTCGGTCGCCGGGTGGGGGTACGGCGTGAGCAGGTAGAGCACATCGTTGAAAGCGAGAAGCGCAGCAATGACGACTGACTGGGAGACCTCGATTCCGTTTATTCCGGCAAGGATGTTGATGCTATTGGGACTAAATATCGCGATCGCAGCCATGTAAAAGTAGTACAGGCCCCCGAGGTTCAAGAGTTCCACTCCCAAGTATGGTTGCAGAGGAATGGGTACGACAATAGAGGTTACGCCGAAGTCCACAAAGTAGACAACCAGAAGCGGAATAGCGGCGAAAGCAGGGATGAAGAATTTATGTCGCCAGCGAATGTCGAAAAGGTCGTCGCCAATTCCAAGGAGGGCAATGGATTGGAGGGACATGATTGCTGAGAGGTAGGATGCTAGCTGGAAGATAGGAAGCCAGGTTAGTTACTGGGCTGTATGCCATGGATAAATTACTATAGAAAGACACTCTTTGCTAGAATGCCGGCGGCTACTATACCTTGTTATGCGGAAACCTATGCAAGAACCTCCCCTCTTGGACATACTCTTCATGCATAATAACAACATCCCTATTCCCTCCACCACTTGTCGCGGAGACAATATCTTTGTAGAAAGGAAACGGGATGAAGCAGATCATGCAGAAGATATACACCACGGCGCAAACCGCACCCATACATTCGGGTATTTCCTTCTTGTTGTGTGCTTTCGACATGTCCACACCTTTGATACCGGCTCCTATGAAAGTTGGACCCAGCCAGCGTATCATGGCGTAGGTTGCCGAGAAGGCTATGCCGCTCATGGCGAGGGAAGCTATCAATGGGGCGCCATCGTCACCTTGAAGGAGGGCGCGTGCAAGGACGGTGGAGCATGCGAGGACGGTGGCGAGGAGGGAGAGGGTTTCGTTCACGGTCAGTGCGTTGGGCGCGGTTGGGGTGTGCGGTTTTGGGGGCATGGCTGTTGATGTCGGAGTAGTAATTGCTTTCAAGGTCGTGAGCTATTCCAAAGGTACATCGTATGGTACTCGTGAGGCTATTGTTTTGCGCAAGCTTAAGAGGAAGCAATGTAGAGGTATGAAGAAGAGTGGGTGCGGCCCTGCTGGCCAGCAGCAAAAACGGGAGAGTTGTTGTTGGTTCGGGGAAGGATTGAAGAGGTCCCGTTAGTGTTGGAAGAAGAGAGAGAGGTTAAGGAGACTTTGAAGGTCTCATTGTTTCGAAGGTGAACTCTACTGTGCTGCCAACAGCACGATTTAGAAGTCGCGATGCCCGAAAGCTGTCCTGTTTGGTGGAAGCTGCGGCAGTGACCAGAAAAGATACTTTGCGAATTGACGCGGCAGGCAACGTCATTTGACTGGCTTTCTGGAGGTTGCGCGCAGCGCAAGGGTCTCACTGCGACCCCGCCAGCGGGAACGAGGATGGTCGCATTAGAGCTCCTACAGGTTCCCCACTTCAAGTTCTTCTCCCCAAGCTCAGCAAGGTTTCGATGCCGAGTCCCCCTCCAATATCGTTCCGAATAATTGCAGGTGAGCTTGATATGAACCCCATCTTCTTTTCATCCCAACAACAGTGGCAAGCGCCATCAAGACCCCAGGTCTCACAGTGTTCGTTCTATTTCGGTTGTTTCCCGGGTCAAGTGCGCCTCGACACATGGGGGAATGTCTCATCCATTCGCACCTGTTCCCATTTCCCGCCAACCAACATAGCCTTGCATGACGATATCCGCAGTATTACCAAGCGGCATCTTGTCCTGTCGGTAGTTTGCTTGGGGTGTGCTGTGTATCGAGAATGAGAACGCAGCCAAGTACTGGCTCCGTACCATTGGTTAGCTTATATACCATCGCGTTGGATGCTCCTTGCTTACAGCAACCGATCCGAATATGGAAATAATTAAACTGGACCACAAGACCAATGAGCACCTCAATGCTAGCTTCATCCTTCCTGATCTTCGCATCTGCTTCCAGTTGCGTATATAAATGTGTACGGCCGTACACACCACTGTATTCTACGTGTAATTCCCGACGCACCTTCCTGGCCTGCAACAGTCGGTCAAGACAGAGTTGTTGTAAGCAGCGGCTGGAAAATAACCCACCAAAAAGGCAAGAAGGAAAGTGGTGGTTGTGCAACATCCTTGTGTACGCATATCCACGAGCCGACAAGGTTGTGTCTATCGGAGTCGCGGCTTCCCAAGCATGATATGTGACAAGAAAAGAGACGAGTCCTACAGACGAGGTGTACAGTACTAGTAGCTTCCGATCGTGTGGGTGTTGGAAAGAAAATTTTCCATTCCGCACCGCCGAAATGGAGCCCCATCTCTTCCGAGTCTTCTTCTCGTCCACGTCAAGCTTCATACAAAATAAGTTACTCTTTTCTTTTTCGATATGCCCCAACCAACACCCATGCCTCACCACTGCAGCCCACTACTGTAGATTTCCAACCGGTCAAATCTAGTGGTCGATGCATATCTAGGTCCGCCGGGCAGTATACCGACCGACCAGGGCCCTCGGCACCCATACCCGTGTTCCAGAGATATGTGTGCCTAGGATTGCTCCCCCCCAAACCAGTCTTGGCCTAGTGTTGCTGCACAATTCCCCGTTGCCAGTCTGCGGGTCCCCAATCTGCCGCTCGTTGCCAAGGTCAAACTTCATGAAAGATTGCTGCTTATTTTATTAACCCCCTTATTTCCAGGCTCGAGTTCTTTGAGATTGAAATTCGATTCTCTTTCCTTCGTTGATCATCAAAAGTTGAACCACATACCATTCGTTGTTTCGCACTAAATATTCAGCTCAGCCCTACCCTCGTGGTTCCTTCCATCCTATAGTTATACACTGTATCTTTTGTTTTGTTTCCACGGGCTCTAGTCGCCCAGTGTCCCACGTCATCCCGCGTATTCATACCAGGCCTGCCATCGTCTAGTATTTATGGCCTCCTCATCCGAGAGGGATGTTGAAAAAGGCATTCCCAGATCTGCCACCATAACGTCATCAGATGACGAGAAAGGGAGCGTCCTCCAGGACAGCCAGGAACCATATCCCACCGACGCCTCGGAATGCGTGACAGCGGAGGAGATCGAGAGCGAACATGTATGTACAACCAGCGGAGGCTACACTCTTCGCGTTATTATCGCCATCAAAAACTAACAAGAGGCCAAGGACACGATGCCTATAGAGCCGGTTCGCTCCCGTGCTAGTAGGGTTAGCCGCGTGAGTGTTAAGAGCAGGCTCTCTAGGGTAGCAAGCTTGGCTAGTACCGTATTGAGGCGAAAAAAGGAGCGCCTTGCGCGGGCCCCTTTACCAGTCTCCGATCTTGACAACGGGATAGTAGGATGGGAGGGCCAGGATGACCCTAAAATGCCGCTCAATTTCCCCAAGTTTCGAAAGTGGCTAATCGTTTCATTCCTATCGCTCATCACGTTTGTGACACCTTTTGCGTCGTCTATCCTAGCCCCGGGAATTACGACAATGAGCAAAGAGTTCGGGACGAGCAACTTGACCTATGCATCCATGCCGGTCAGCATTTTCTTGTTGGGCTACGCTGTAGGACCGTTGTTTTTAGCGCCGCTTTCCGAGCTTTACGGGAGACATCCTGTTTTGAGCCTCTCGAACGCCTTTTTTGCGGTCTGGCAGATTGGCTGTGCCCTATCGCCGTCACTGGATTCATTGATTGTCTTCCGGTTCTTGAGTGGTATCGGCGGGAGCGCGTGTATGACACTAGGTGGCGGTGTCGTGGCCGATTTGTTCCCCGTGGATGAACGGGGACTTGCCCTGTCGGTCTGGACTATCGGTCCCCTTGTTGGGCCATGCATAGGTCCCCTTGTCGGGGCATGGATTGCCTATACGATCGGATGGAGGTGGGTTTTCTGGGTCTCTTTGATCCCCGCCGTCATAGTCACGGTGGTCATTGGAGTTTTCAGCACCGAGACATACCACCAAGTCATCATCTCGAAGAAGGTTAGGCGGCTTCGGAAGGAACTGGGGAGGGAGGACCTCCGGAGCTGCTACGCCGACCCCAGCAAACCACCACCTCCTATGAAGGAGGTCATCCTCCAGGGCCTCTGTCGACCGTTGAAGATGCTTATCTTGAACCCTCTCATCCTTTTGCTTTCCACCTACATCGCGTTTGCGTACGCGGTATTATATCTTCTCTTCAACACGATACCCATGGTGTTCGAGGGACAATACGGCTGGTCGGTGGGGCTCACGGGTCTTGTGTATTTACCACTTGGCCTGGGTTTCTGCGCTGGCCTCGCTGTATTCGCCTCCCTTTCCGACAAGACAGTCGTCAAAATGACCCGCGCAAACGACGGGGTGTATGAACCAGAGATGCGTCTTCCTGCATGTATCTTCTTTGCATGCTTCCTACCGATCACGTTTTTCGTTTACGGGTGGAGTACTTACAATAAAGTTCACGTGGCAGTGCCTCTCATCGGATTGATACCCTACGGTTTTGGACTTGTCGGCATATGGCAGCCCATTCAGGCCTACATCATCGACTCGTACCCTGTGTATGCCGCGAGCGGCATGGCTGCCTTCACGGTGCTGAGGAGCTTGGTCGCTGCGTTCCTACCTCTTGCGGGCCCCAAGATGTATGATACGATGGGTCTTGGGTGGGGAAACTCGCTCTTGGGGTTCATCTGTATAGCAATGATTCCGGTGCCAGCGTTTATATACAAGTTTGGGGGAAAGTTGAGAAAGAAATGGGCCTTGAATTTGTAAAGGAACGCTACCCTGATTCAACGCATGTTTGTGGTGCGGGGGGTGAGGCTAGCATTCTGAATTTCTTTTATATTTAAGCAGCGATAGGAAAAAATGAACTGACATCTAGACTGATTCACCACGTCACATCATCATACGTCGTATTTCCGGTCAGGCATATCCATGCACGCATTCGGAAATTGTGGTGTCGTGATCCCGTTGGGTTCTGTGTGAAACATTGTTCATCTGTAGCCAGAGGATGAAAGAACCGCATACCAGTCCTAGGTTTCGCTCGCTGCACAAGTTTGGGAGGAGAATAGCCCGGTTCAAGCTACTACCAGTGCTTCAGCCGCCCAAGTGATATCGTTGGTGACCTGCTGGGGGAATGCACGGACCACATGTCGTAGCCAGGTATCCATTCTGTCGACAGCTGCGACCCCTGCTAGCCTCGGAACGAGATGTTATATCATTCTCAGCATTCGATGCTTTCCGTAATATGACAAACATCTTCGTGTTGCTATACGTTTACGTTCTTCTTCAAGAACTAACTGAATACTGATTCAGTGAACGCTTTCAAACAGCCTAGTTTGGGCGGGGAAATCATTGAGACATATGATACGAGCAAGGTTGTTAGAAATTTGAAGGTGTAGCTCGTGTTTTCTCTCGTGACCAGTCTCATGATCTCAAGCTCTCTACTGGACGTATTCAACTTCCCATCAACGTGACGAAAAGCCATATTTGAAAACGCACTGTGTAAACTAAGGGCACGCAACATTTAATTTTTACCACTACCTAGGGAGGTAATATCCAAGCAGCATAATGACTCAGGTCAGGCAACTGCCTACCCAAGTCTCTCCGATGATCGGTCTCATGATGTACGGAGGACTTTATACCTACCTGCTTGTGCTAGTATGCCCGACACCACTCCCAAGAATAAGTACCACTGCTGAATGATAGATCATGGATACATACCTAGATATTTAAAGGGCAGCTACACAAATTCTTTTGAACAAGCGGACTTTTATTAGGTGAGTCACTCGGCTTGTTCAGAAACCCTGACCTTTAACTACCACCGTGGCTACTTATACCCGCCCAACCGCGTGATCGGGCCTCGTGGCAGGGAAATATTACCCAGCATAGTAGCAATGATCACTACAAAGCACCGCTTGCGGGATTGCCAGCGTCGAGTTTCGGAGATTCCTGAACGACTCATTAATAGGCATTACCAAGACATATGCCAAAGCTATGGTATTCATATCAGTTAAACTTTCTATGAGCCCGCGTAGCAGCGCGATGAAAGCCCAGGGGCATCTAGAGGGTAGGTAGTAGCTAACCCAAGAAGGTTTTAATTTTGAAGCCGCCCCTCTGGTGGTAAGCTAATGGCCCTCCCCCAGAGCTCAGACTCTTCGGAAATCTATTTGCTGAGCTTTTGGCATCTTTTTAAAGTCCAGCGTTTTAAAGCACCGGACACTCGGCATTTAATTCTCGTTGATAATACATACGTATAACGTATATGATATACATTAATAACTAGTGGAAAAGCTGATTTCCGTGATTTCTACATTTTTACTCCCCCGTCCCCCGTCCCCCGCCCGTTAATCATCTGAGCTGGTGGGGCGGTACTTGTTTTGCATGCCTCCAAAACTAGTCCTTGGGCAGGGATAAAGCACGAGTCATGATTGGTCGTGTTGATTCCTTCACTGGCCCGCCACAAAGGATGAAACACTCATAATGAAGCAAAAGAGCTCCAAAAGTGCTTGAACAACCTCGAGTTTTTAACTACCACCGCTACCTACATTACTACGCCACCCAAAGTATTTGCTTGGCGAGACCTTGCAAAGTTTCGACCTGAATGGCTGGTGCACAATTGGTACTTCGTTTTTTTTTTTTTTTGGGACTCTCGGCGCGTCACGTTACGTGCTGTGTGCAGTGGGCTCGACTAGGCCTGGCTAGAGGAAAACACCGGCGCCTCCGGCATTGGCAGTGGGTGTATCATCTCTCGTCGCCAACGGTGATTCAAACTTACTGCGATTAGCACTCTTCAATGCTGAGCAACACTTTCCACTCTGGTGCGTTCTCGCCCAATGTGTTGTGAAGACTTGGGACGGCTCAATCGGGCTGGGGGTTCATCGTGTTTTGGACCCATGGTGTGCTTTTTTAGCTCAGTGAAATAGCAGTAACTATATGCGTAACGATCCATTGGTGTTTTGTTCCCGTCTGACGAAAGTAGATACCTACCTGCCCAGGTAGGCAGTCGAGCTTTAGCACATGCCCCGGTCCTTTTGTAGAGGGAAGATGTATGAAGTGCCCTGGGTCGAGTTCGACGGCGCTTCGTTTCAGTAGAGTGGTGACTTTGGAGAGGATTGTCCGCTGGTGTCCTAGATGATGGACTTCGGGGCCGCATTGCGGGTGATTCTTCTTCGAGAAGCATATGGAGGAGCAGACCGAAACGTTGCCTGTGGCGGGGGGGAGATAGCTGGAGGGGAAAGCGTCATCAACATCACCGGGCGTGGACAGCTAGCCAATATCTTAAGCGTCACTGTTCAGTAATCTCTACAATTCACAAGGTTGCAAAAAGGAAGGTAGAAGATATCAAGAGGCTAATGGTGTTCTTGGTGTTTTTTCCTCTAGAGAACGTATTTCAAATTTCGTCCAAAAGATGGGGCCATTCTTGGTATCAAATATGGACAGAGTTTCGACTACTGCTGATATGGAACTGAATTTCAACTGCTAAGAAATTCTGTTTCGCAAATCAAGAAGGGTCAATATATATATATATATATATATAAACCTGACGTGAGCGGGATTCGAACCTACTGCGGCAACTGGATTGCTTTCGTGGCTCAAGGCTTTTTGTTGAGGACTTGGAGCAACATCCGGTTTTGCGAGGACCAGGTGAATTCATTTGGCGCAGGAACACTCTTGTATTCCCGAGAAGCATGTAAACATAAGGCAGGTGCGTCTACAGGAGCCAGGCAAGAGCTTGGTGGCTTGAGTGGGCCTGCTGGCCGTGGTCAGGGAAGGTGCCACTAAGGAGGGCTCAGATGGGGAAACGCAAACACAACTTGGGTGTCAAGTCCCGAATTCCTTATCGGGGGTGTGAGCTTCGGCCCGGGGATGGAGATTGCTTGCAGTTGCAAGTGTCTTGGAGGAAAAGCTGCTTCCTCGAGTTTAGTGAGCTCGTACATAGATACCTTCTACGTCCAGTGATCGAAAGATTTATTGGGAAAGGGGCATCTGTGTTGCTTACTAGAGATAACAGTTTAGCTTAATTATATCATACCAACCCACGGCAAACCGGTAACGACAGAGATTTCTTTTTCCCTCATCGTCTTGAAGCCTCCCCAAGGAAATTATTTTCACAGGCTACCTTACTTCCTTGTTGAATACGTACCCAGGTAGGTACGATAGGTAATTTGCATGTCTGTCCGCCGGCAGCGCCGCCCGCGGATTCCGCACAAGAAAGAGCCTTCGTTATTCCCTCTTTCCTCCCACATCCCCGCCTTGGATAACCTCGTGAGTCACTCACCGTGGGGGAGGCAATGATGACTGCGACGTCGTAGTTAGATGCTATTGTACTGTAAGGTACGAAATAAACTCATATGCTGGAAAACGCGGGAGAACTTCTAGTGTGCTGTTCTTTGTACCTAGGTATATAAACGCGCGTGTGCTGTTTCTAAAGTACAGTGTGTGCGTGCATATTGCCACCACGCCGCTACCCAGTTACCTTACCGCCCCGCCGAGACACCCGAGAAACTGGAAAGTTTGTTAGCTACATACCTGCGGTAATTAACGCTCGCCGCCGGCCGCCTGCCCGCTAGTATAGTTACCTTCACTATATGCAGCTCAAGGTGAGGTGTGAAGTGGTGGTGTGGTGCGCCGGCATCGGGACCTTGTTCCTAGGGCAGACTGCATGCCGTCCTGGCATCCCACTCTACTACATACATCTACAGTAGTACTGGTTGCTATGGCCTCAGTACTTCCGCCCGACCCGACCATTTTCGCGATCCAAGAAATAAATTGAAGTAACGACTTACCACGCTCATCCACGTCCGCCTGGGAAAATGATGACATTCCGCAGCATCCATACATACTAGTACCAGAAGTGTAGAAGGAAAGAAATTGCATACTCCACAACATATGTAGTACCGATAGAATGTACAGGATGAACAATACACCCCTTAATGCATGTACCTTCACCGAGCGCACGCGCGAGCAGGCACGCCGATGCTTTTACATACTTACATGATGTTCTTGCTCATGTCGTGACGATTGTGATGCTTACGGTTCTTCAGGGTCGTCCGTCTGTTGCACGAGGAAGGTTGAGCCTGTCTCTCGTCGACCCAAACACGACAACACAAACAACAATTTGCTTGAAGTCCCTGACATTCACGCTCGGTGGCAACTCACGGACATTTCAACACCTCTACCATCCGATCATACACAACCCTTAGGAGATAAGGTCACCAGATTTTCAGAGGGCATGCATGTTCGGGTAACATTCCAAACTAGCAACAACAACCAAGGCGACGGAGAGGTCTAGATCTGTCGTCAATCGTCAATCGAGAAGCCTAACTTGAAAGGCCTCGTCGACACGTTGATCTCGGCCCGAGACACGGGACAGCGACTCAAAAACAGAATGACATACACAAAAGATCATCCTCGTCGCGCTGTTCCCCACACCACGAGCTAAGATCTCCTCCCTCCCTCCGCTGGGTTAACAAGATCAGATCTGAAATCCATCATCCTGGGCGGTGACGTTATGGCCGGCCATGATGCTGGCCTTGGAGGGAAAGGAAAAAGGAAAGACAAAGACGAAAAGTTTTCACTGTACTTACTAAGACTCAGACCAGACTCGGATTCTGAGTATGATTGTTATCACCTATCGCCACCGCATCTTTCTATATTCAGACACGCCCCATCTGCCTCTGTGCCGTCTCACCTTGGACTTGACAAATAAGGGACTCTTCCGCCTTCTGGCCGAGGCACAGCATATCTGCGACCTGCCCACCGCGGGAGGTAGGTTTTGAACAAGTTGAGTTACACATGGCTAAGCCGTGTAAAATAGTCGATGCAGAACGGATAAGAGGACACTCAGTTGCCAGACTTCCCGAACCCATGCCCACCGTGTACACACCCGCTGCGGTACAGCCAACGCTACGCCCGCGTCACCAGTACCACCCCGCTGTGCTTCCTCGGAGAGGGGAGGGAGGCAGATAGTGTCTTTCTGGTTCTCAGGCGTCATACCGTGCTCCCTCTCCGTGCTGTCCTTGGTCACCTAATCACCACCTCGCTGGTCACTGCTCATTGTCTCTCCCGTGGCGTAACCGAACGGTGTCTCATTGAAGAAGCTGAAGCAGAGATGCCCTGGGTATTGCATCGATGAATAGGTATGCAGTTAGGGACCGTTCAAAACACGTCATTACGATTAGGGCTTATGAGACACTTGCCTTCTTCGTCGAGGTGGTCTCTCTTGTTCTGTGCACAGTTGGACTGGGTCGGCTTGCTTGTGCGGCGACCCTTGCTTCGACTGAGAAATGAGCGGCCCAACTCCAAAGGCATCCATCTCATTCCTGATTCTCCCGCTTCGATATGTCATCAACATCCTTCACATCTATTGGTAAGAATCCTACACAGTAGGTTGTTAGTTTTCTTCCAAGGGCTCAATCGTACCCTCGCCGTGCTGCCTCGATCCACGGAAGTCCACGCAGGCAGAATTCCATTCGCGCCGTAGTGTATGTCTCTCCTCCTCTTTCAGTCCCCGCTGTCCCTCTGTGCGAGGACAAGCCCTTTTCCCACCAGCACAGGCAAAAACTCCCCGAGATCACAAGACCCAGTGGACGTGGCATGGCCGCAGAAGCAAGCACCAAGCAATAGCTGTGGTCGGGATACATTCAGTAGCAGTCGGGCTTGTCAGGCATGTCGCGGTGTTTTTTCTTTTTTCTTTTTCTTTTGCATCTTTTCCTGCGTCAGCCACCACGGATCTCTCCCCTTTGGGGGCAAGACATGCACGCCAACCTTTCCAACCACCCAACCATCCACACATGTCCGGGAGTAGCAGCGAAAAGGAGCATGGCAACGCATGCTTTGCTCCTTCTCCTGTGCTACTTGCCCGCAGCTCATGCTGCTGCTAATGCTGTCCCCCAACATATGTAGTATGCTCCCCAGAACGCGTGCGCGTGCATGTCGAGTAGGTACTCCCACCTAGAGCCGCACGTACGCAAACATCGGAACCTTTCTTTTTCTCCCCTCTAGAGAAGCGTCAAGGAGCGAGAGTCCGATCGCCGGCGCGGGAAAGGCTTCAGCCTCGAATAATAAACGTTGCCTAAGGGGCTCCTCCTGACGCGTGACCGGTTTTCGAGGGAATTATCGTCGCTGCCACAGCTTCGAAACGTCCAATAGGTTCCGTATGACGACAAGACCAAACCTAGGCTGTAATCCAAAGGCTATACACAGGTGTCGCGAAAGAGATTTTTCCTTCCGGGCTTCTAGAAAACCAGCTTGCCGGATAGGACCAGAAAGATAGGGGAGGCCGATGTAGAAGTGTGTGGATAGAATGGGGTGCTGTATGTACCGTAGGTTATCGGTCTGCCACCGAATCGCCGAGGGAAATAGCGGCGACGCTGGGAAAGCCTTTCGCGCGCGCATCCGGATTTCCTAGTGTAGGTCTTTCCCTAGGCTTGCTAGGCTGACGAGATGTCTGCCCACTACGGCGGCGCCTCGCTGGAATATTTTGCCCTTCTAGTCTTCATCCCGTACCCTCCTTTGCATCTCGAGTGTGTGCGGCAGTGCACACTAAAATGAATGACACAAGGTTGCTTGGTCGCCACCCCCAGTCTCCAGACTGACGACAACCCAGCGCAACCCCAAAGCGGAAACCAAGACGGGATACCTTTCCCCGGAAGTGGAATAAACGAATGAGAATTTTTCACATCCCACACGTTAGAGTAGAGCACTCACCCAAACACAGCGACTGACCCCCATCCAACTGGAGCCTAGCTGGACTCTCCTAGTCAGGACTGTAAATATGTCACATAAAGGTGGACTACGCGAGTGCTAGAAACCGCACGTAACATGAAGGAGGATTGAATGGCTGCGACACTAGTCTCGCTGAGAAATATTCACCATCTCCAACCGATTTTATAGGGCGCCGTACATCAAGTCCTGGAGTGCGAGTATGTGATATATGACCCGCAATGTATCAGTGTATCAGGAAGACTGCAGGTGGTCCACAACCTTGGAAATCTGTACGCCACATACCCCGGATTCCGGTCTTGGCACTGCCGGACCACAGCTACACACGCCCGTGCTAGGGAGTGTATGATCCACGAAGATATACGGCCCGCACCGGCGAGTAAAGAGTGCAGAATAGTCTTGAGCAGGCCTGGCAACACGACTGTAGCTTCGGTGCTGGATCCGATGCTCTCGAATCTCGGGCAAAGGCGGGTGTGGGGTTTTTGCTGGCAGAGTTGAATGGGGTGATGCAGAGGAGTCTAGGGCCAATGGTATCCTCAGCGGTTGGTGGGATAATGAAAGAGGCCAATAAGAATTATAGCGCATGGGGAAATCCAAAAGATCGCCTGTATGTGCTTGCTGGGCACTACAATATCATCAGAGCACTCGGGAAATCCTTCGCTTGTGTAATTCTGGTGGAAATACGGGAGGTGAATCTTATACCCACTACGGGATCCGGTCTTTTAGGCTATGTTCGAATTGGAATACCATTACTCCAAGAACCTATACCGCGGAATGTGTAGAAGGCTGTGAGGCATCGTCAACCTTGTTTCGACTGCTGGGAGATTGTGACACAATGGGCTTCGTTCACTTCATCGACTTGTTAGACATTCCGCAGGCCGCAAGCCACTACCCCAGAGCGCGCAAGCGTGTTTAATTCGCAGCATTTTGACCCCCAAGGGCCGAGTGTCTGGAAAACATTTCCCAACTGGTCAGAACTTGCAGGACTCGATGCTCGATTCGCACGATTCCGCCCATACAGGTGCCACGTCCACCACCGGCCACTACAAGCCAAGACGCTGCTGTGCTCTACCTTAAGATGGTCGACGGCCGTCTGTGTATGGTTGATGGCTTTAGCATGCTGCCCAATCCCGCAAGCCGTGAGACCGAAGTCGGATTCTTGCATGTGGGGTACATTGTAAGGCGCAAAAGACTTTAAATTATAGAACCCAAACAGCCTTTAGTTGACACGATGGGCCATATACTACGTCGTGACGGCGGACGATATTGGCGAAGTCGTCCTGTGCCGGGGGCAGGTCGCAAAATATAGGTAAATGGCATTGACAAATACCATGATCGTGATCGATATTCATCGATCCCCCCTCATTCAGTCGCCGATGAGGTGCTTGATATAGTGATTGCTTCAATGAGATTCAACGTCCCCCTTATATTGGAGCCAGACAAGGGGGGGCTGATGGCTCCATGGGCAATTCGTAGAGATCTACCCAAAGACGGGTAAAGTGAGACTTGAATGGAACTTGTTGAGCGGGTGTGCCAGGGGAAAATGTATTTGAGGCAATAGACGTCCTTCTCAACATGTTCCGAAACTCCATATGAATAGTTGCCATCCGAATTATCCAGCATCATGGAGGACCACGTTACAAACGGTATCCCAGCCAATTTCCAGGCACTGCCGGTAAGTTTCCGGTTGCCTTGCCCTTAAACCGAGCTGTGGTCGCTTTGAGAGATGGATCTTGGACCCCACCAGCTCGCTTGAGGGTGCCAGGGCAAGCAAGGCTTCAAAAAGACATGGACTGGTGGCGGATTCCAACCCTTTGTACCATCAGTAGCGGGAAATCCGCCCTGAGGAGAGACATGCTTTTGCAGCACGGGGATGGGTAGATCTGAGAGGCCGGGGAGTCGAACAATGAATGGAAATGGTGGAAATCAACTTTACTTTTTGTTAAGAGGCGGCATCGAAGAAGCCAATACCCCGAAACAGCACGTGTGGAAAAGCAGGGTGGTCTTTGGGGTGCGGGATCGGTGTGGGCGGGACCGTTGGGGTCGACGAGTAGAAATCTGACACACAGCAAAGCCGTATGGAGACTATGAACCTGGCGCATGTGAACAGCTGCCCAACAATAGCGAGTCCAACGTGAGGGCTGCAACCGTGGCCGTTGCGTCCAAATAGCTTTCGATCAACTAGAATCGAAAGAATACTTCGAGGCTTGGATTTGTATTGCAGAGATATGGTTCGTTTTCAGGCCCTCGGCGGTGGCAATGGGGCATTGTCTTCGGCAAGATGGTAAAGGCTCTCTTCGCCAGTAGAGTGGGAGGGTACAGGATGAGATAAGCAGCCTATTCCGGTACTACCAGTAAAAAGCTGTCATGTCAACCCCTTGTTGCCGGTGGCTTGCTGGTTGGGTAAGAAATGTATCTGATAAAGAAACCGGTCATGACTGCGGGGAAGATTCCGTTGCACAGCATGATAGAAGCAGCTAGGCCTTGAGCCGAGGGTGTATTGCTCAGAAGAGAGGGATAGGAGCGTTCGGGAGTGATAGTTTTCGGTGTTCTATGAGCTGGGCTATCTGTAGTGGTTGAGGAATTCTAAGCTTGAAGCTTGAAAGTTGAATGGACTGAAAACGCGGTGCTGAGTCCCTACCGGGGATAAATCGCGCGAGACTGGGCCCAAAGGCCTGCGATGCCTCCATATTCCGTTCGAGCGTGCGTGGTGGCTGAGGTCGCGAACCGGAAGGTACAGCAAGTAGACGATGATGAGGTTTCTTGGCACGAAGCACAATGACGGTCGAGACTGTGCGGTAGTGCGAACAGGTGCTGTCAAGCCTTAACGAAACCGGGCGCAAATGCAAGCCCGTCGTGTTTTCCCCGGAGGTTGTGTATTATCCGAGCAGAACGAGCAGTACGTTCACCAAGCACCTATGCCCTGCTTAGTACAACTCAGTGCTGCAGGCTCAGGGTGCTAGCTTGTGGCAGCGCCGTGCAAACCGGCCCCATTCTAGCAAATAAGGCAGGAAATCGCCGCTGTAGGGCACGGGGTACAGCAGTTTACAGTGCTGCCATGGCTAGTCATGCTTTTCAGAAACGGGCATGTGTGTCCCACCATGTCGGGTTGGCAGGAGTATCCCGTCGCCTGAGTCCGAGTCATATAGAGCAAGGAAACATGGGAAATCGTCACATTCCCACTCCAAAATTGAGGCTTGAGTGCTGAGCGCCTAACTGTGCTGCCTCAGCTCGGCTGGTTGGTTACTGAGCCCCCTAGGCCATGAAATGACACCTCAACACTTGAAGTCATCGGGGTAGCAGTGCTGACCTAGAGGTTTCCGTCACCAAGCGTGGGGGATTAAAACGGGGCAGTAAGGCTGGTTGGGTGGACACGGGGGACATGGGAACGGTTGTGGAAACGTGAAATGTGAGTGGGAAAACGTGGACGGACTACAGTACAGGATTCCGGAAAAAACCTGTCACGGTACTGTGGAAGGCCATGGGTGATGGAAGTACGTAATCAAGATATTGTCATCCCGTGACGATGAAAGCGGAGTACAAAATTTTTCAGAGCCACATAGCCGCAAACAGCCAATCCAACATACAGTAGCTACAATAACGACGGATGAACTAAAGAGTTTTCCAGGAAGCAAGAAAAAGAGACTTCTATCGGCGGTAGCGAGTGGAAGGCGCTGGACTCTACTCGCAAGCTCGCGCCTACCTATGGCTGGTTATGGTAGAGGGATCGCCCGGTCGTCCCTACCTGCCGAGCATCTTCGCAAAGCGACCCGAATGACCTAAAAGGGCCTGTCTGCCTGAGGCATTAATAATGCCAATATGTATCCAAATGTCTGCCTAAGATGCTAGGCTTCAATTGGGCACGCCCGTCCAGCTCTCGAAGAAAAACTCGTTTTTTCGGGGCATCGGGTTTGCTTCATGTTCAGCCACTGGTTGGCGAGCTGGACTCCTGCAGCACCGCCCTCCGAGATGGGTTGGGAAGGAGCGTGCGAAGACACTCCAGGCACCGTAGGTTTCCTTTTGTCCCCTGAAAGTCCCGAATGTACCGAGCAGTCGCGAGTTGGATGGTCGTGGGTCCACTGACGGTCGGCCAGAATGAGAATCATGCCCCCCTGCGAATGATTTGAGCCGAAAAACACCCCACCAGAAACAGTGGGAGCCGGTGGAGTGGTGCCACCCCAGGCTGCTTTTCCCGCTGTCTTCCATCCCTTCGGCTGGGTCTCGACCATGTCACTAGAAGTCACTCCAGGAGGCGCTAGTTGCGACCTCACTCTCTGCAGGCTGTTTTGGTTGCTCTTTCCCTCTAGCGAAGCGTCTCGGGCCAAAACCCACTTCCCCAGCAGGTACATCCCACCCACGACATGGCGCAACTGCCCATGCTCATGCTGGACCCATAGTAATGTGCTGTATTCGTGGAAAGCGCGAGTCGTTGGCCACTTCCATGCCTTCCACATCCCGCGGTCCCTCGGACTGGATGAGCTGGGGAAGGAGCTAAGAGCCTAGGATACATCGGGAAGGCTGCCCCTTCCCTGCGTGCTTGATACATCGACCGAGTTAAAAGAAACACATGCTACCGTGCCGTCCCCCCAATGCTACCCGTAGGTAGACATGTACAATCCCACCACTAGCTTATATTGTGCATTTGCATTTGCAGAATAGTACAATCCCCCCAGGCTACTACTTCTCCTACGTCCAACCAAAGATAGACATACAAGTAGAACTCCTCCCACGGGTCCTACGACCTTTCACTATTTCAACCCAATTCCTCCCCCCACGAATACCACGGCGTCAATTGTCCGAAGCCACGACATCAATCACGCTCGACCCTTCACTCGTCACAAAATTCTCCTCACATCTTGCAACTTGGAGATCGCGGATACAACCACACTTGTACCTCCCCGTCGCCCATTGCCACCCTGTCTCAAGTCTCAACACCCATCTGGTATATGAATTGCCACGCTCTCCCTTCGAGCTTCCCTCAACGTCTTCGGCCATCGAACCTCCACGCTGCCTTTCTATAACAAGAAAGATCAACCCCAACCCCTCCATCAACTTTGACCCGTTCCATCCTTAGTTTCCCTCTGCTGCATATTTCCCCTGAGCATCAGTCACCAAGACCAAGGTCCTCTCTTCAATGCTAGCCTGATAGCCTCGACGCTCTCGATATTGTCATCATCCCCTCTCTCCTCACCTCAGCACAAACACACTCTCGCACACAATCACACGTCCTCTCCGCCATGGCCTCGGCACGAAGCAGTTACACCTCAAGCAGCTTCTCGTACAAGAGCAGCAGCGACAGCGCAGAATCCGGCTCAACCTACCAGACGTCAGCATCATCCGCCAAAAGCCGCAAATACATGGATGATGAAGGAAGCCACGCATACGCTCCCTGCTATGCCCCAGAAGAAGATGTATCACCGTCAACTAGCATTAATCCTCGCGCTTCAGTAGACACATACAGTTCAGATATGTCAGATGACGAAGTCGACGAAGCCGAGTTGGAAGACTGCTACACAGACGACGAGGCTAGCTCAATCCCCCCTCTACCTGCCTATAGGGGAGAAGCTAGCGAACCCTACGTCCGACCTTCCAACCCAGCCGACTTCTCCAGGCTCTACCCAACCCTGACCCGCCTGTCTATTCGCCATGACGAGTACACAACTGATGGAAACCTGAATCTCCGTGTCGATACTACTGTCAATGCCCCCGGCCACCGCAGAGTTGCCATGCAGCTCTTCCATCTGCGCATGTACGATCTAGCCAAGCGCGAGTTCAGTCTCCGTCGCTACTGCCGCGACAGTGGACGAGAAGTGTGTAATTCTAAGCGCAAGTACCAGGAACCCGGGACTACCGCCGAGGGACGCCCAACGTTCCAACGTTCGGTCTCGAGTGCACTGAAGACCCTGGGAAGCCGTCCACAATTCCGTCGCGGTGGCTCCAATGCCTCGTCTGTTGCTAAGCGCCCAGGCACCAGCTCGAGCAGCTACGAGGCGGATGAAGACATTCGCCAATTCTCCCGCGCTTCCTCACTCGAGATCAACCCGCACCACCGACCAGCACAGCCACAACGCCCCGTTGCCACAAATAGCATCAAGCTAGAGTTCAGCAATTATGCGCGTGTTGATATCACCAGGCAGGGCTCTAGTGGTGGAAGGGGGAAGAAAAGCACGAAGAGGTACGGATTCCAATGGTGGGGCCACAAGTACAGCTGGAGGCGCCACGTAGATAGGGCTCTGGGAACTGTCAGCTTCCATCTTCTGCGCGACAACGACACCGGAATGCCAGTTGCCCACATTGTTCCCGAAACTCGCACCCCAACTCAGGTCCACGCCGATGAAGCCGCGGGCGGTTGGGTTCCCCCGTGCCACATGTGGATCAGTGACGAGTCGGTCCTCGAAGCCATGACTGATGTAGCTGAGTAAGTAATACCTCTCTTTCTTTCCGCCGCAACCTGCCTCGGTGTGTCGGCAAGATCCAATCTTTTTGGGAGTAACAGTGTCTAACGTGATGCGTTGTACAGCGTCATTATGG
Organism: Zalerion maritima; assembly: GCA_022664585.2. Taxonomy (NCBI): domain Eukaryota; kingdom Fungi; phylum Ascomycota; class Sordariomycetes; order Lulworthiales; family Lulworthiaceae; genus Zalerion; species Zalerion maritima. The sequence goes on from JAKWBI020000319.1 coordinate 35,195, forward strand.
CAACAGGGCTCATGGCTCTCGTTGACGATTGCATCAAAGAGAGGTGGCAGACTAAGAAGCCAACCCGAATCGCGATGCCTGGCCGATCCTCCACTTTGACCTCTGCGTCCTCCAAGTCGTTCGGCATGAACCTCTTTCACCGACGGAACTCTGATCACCCTTCACCTCTACGCATTGGTGGGCCAGTTGCCGCCTACTAAACCTAAAAGTTCTGGAATCACATGTAATCAAACGTTTCTCTATTCTTTTTCTTTTCTCGCGTATGATATTTCCCACCTTACGATATTACTAGATGACCTTTTCTTGTCGACGACAATGTTTATAATTTCTTTCTACCATTGTATTTTTTTTCATCTCTGTCTTTTATTATACATATCTGAGACACAAAGGGTCCTCTACAGCAGTTCAATATTTGATCCAGGCAATTTTTTTTTAATTTTCTTTTCTCGACGGGAGCATATAAGCAGTGTCTCATTTGGTGTTTTGGGGGTTTTTATTCGGCCGAATAATCATGGCTGAAGGAAAAATAGTCACGTCAAGCACAGGACTGGAACAACGGCATGGGGTCAACAGGACAACATGGTATGTATATTTCTTTCCTTTGGAGTGGGCTGCAACTCTTACGGCATTGAGCACTTGTAAACAGCGAGGGGCTTGGTATCACGGCGCATGCATAGCGAAGCGAGCATTCGGAGTTTTGGGAAGTGTTTGACGGCGTGCCTGTCGAATTTTTCGCCTGAGCGATTTTCAATCTTCTTGTTTTCTTCACTACTACCTACCAGATCTCTCATAATAGGGAGAAAGTTTTTGAGATCGGCATCATGAATATGAACGACGACCATGAATAAAGCAAGAAATCATAACTCTCAATAGCAAACCCTCCTTGGTTTCACATGGATGTTTGTGACGTAGTGTGGAGTGATTCGAAAATGAGTCAAGGTGTGGTGGAAGGCGGAGGAATTGTTCTCGGGCTAATCGCGGTGCCGCGGCCGGGCTATTGATAGCTACCGTGACCGATCGGACCCGGTGTTTCGGGTTCGAAGGGAAAATAGGCTATTGGGGTCTTATGGCTCGCCGGTTTATTAGTGATTATCTCGAGCTGTTTTTGGGGGGGGAGACGGGGAGATGAGGTGACTTGCGGGGGTGGACGAGCACCTTGACTGGTAGGATTGGTGGACGGGTGGACTCGGTGTTTTGTATTAGTACGGATCGTGCATCCATACTGCACTACTACACTACTAGGCATGATAGATGCTGGCAGCATCTGGCAGACGTGTCAACCAGCGTTTTTTTTTTTTTTTTTTTTTTTTTGCAGGATGGGCCACCGCAAAAACATGAGAATTCATGGGGAACAAGGGGAGATCTGCGCAAGGATGCTATTACTGCTGTAGGCATTAGGTGCTTGTGGGTTGGGTGATTGCGGCGGTTGGGGTGATATCTGGTGTTTTTTTGTTTTTTTGTTTTTTTTTTTTGGGGGGGGGATGTATGTATGTGGAAACTGGCTCCTTGGAAGCTTTATTTGCCGCCGGGATTCCATGGGAGCTATGTAGCTGCCTTGTACTGCCCACACACCCGAATAGATGGCGAGAGGAGTAATAACGATGTTTCTCATGTCTTCGTGGCCAGAACCTGGAGAATATAACTAATCGAAAAAAAAAGATCGGCTGGGCGGGCGGGCGGGCGGGTGGGTAGGTGGCGTGAGGTGATGGAAGTTTGTTTGTTTGTCATGTCGGGTGTGGGACGCGGCTATTCTATCTATCTATCTCTCTCTCTCTCTCTCTTTTTGAAACTAAAATCACATTCAACGCGAGGACGATGATGTTCTTGGATACCTCGGCCTCTCTCGGCAACTGAACCCTGCGAGGGTTAAACTACTACAGAATAATCTTGCATCTCTCTCTCCCTCTCTCTCTATATATATATATTTATATATTTCATATTTCTGCCTTTGTCAAGCTAGCAGTAGGGCCATTTCGCGCACTATAACTACCGATATTACCTGCACTATAGCTGCAACCGGCTCGTCGAGCTGTCACGCACAATCTCGGAATTTGAAGTAATAATGTTCGATGGAATGGGACGGGACTCCTGATTTCTTTACAAATGGGTTAAGGGGAGGAACTTATCACTCTACCTACCATGGGTAATTTGTTAGTTAGCCTAACCGATTGTTTTTCTTCTTTCTGACTTTTTTTTTTTTTTTTTTTTACTAAGGGTGTTTGATTGAAACAACATCCGCGATTTTGCGCTGGAGATAATCATCTTTTCTATCGTATGTCACATCATTGTTTCGATGGAGTAAGACACGGCCGGCAACAATACTGTTAGACTACTGCCGAACGTTGCTGGGACTGAATAACACTCTGCCGAACTGGAGGTGGTCAGCAATCGGCAAAACCGTCAATCAGCAGAATCTTAACGTGAAGCAGTAGCGGCAGTAGCGATCGGGTCTCGTCTCGGGGATCATCGTCTTTTCTTGGTATTATCATGGTACCCATGAATGATGGATGTTGCTTGGCGGATGATACCGTTGGTTCGATCTCTGACATTTCACTCCACCACCATCACCATTTGAGAGTACCTACAGATGCCGCTGATATCCAACTAACTGTCCTTCCTCCTGGGCCTTGGGGGGAATGTTTGGGGATGGGGGCTCGCGGAGCAAGGCATATTTTCCGTTTGGTTTCTCCTGCCTATCTAGTTACCTACTCAATCGCCAAGTGGTTGGCGGCTACCAATGCGCCCCATCGTTGGGGATCGCTCCTAGGACTAGACCCTTCTTGGCTCTTCCGTGGCTCTGCGGTATCACTCTATTTCCTGCCTGCACAACGTGTCTACATTCTTCCTCGATAGGTAGGCTTGGTAGGGAAGCAGGGAGGGCGGCCAAGACGGGGGCCAAGGCCGGGGAGCGAGACAGAACGGTTCTCAGACCAGCTCGGGCAATACCCAACACACCATCGTCTTGTTCTCCGCTGACGTTGCTCCTTCCCCGGTGCCAGAACCCCCTAAAAAGCCGAGAATTTGACCTGGACCTGGATCCCTCACCAGTAAAGTTCAACACGCCTCAACGGCGTCACAGGGTGGTGGTGCAATATCTCGGGCTGCCTGTCTGTCTCCCTCAGCCAGCCAACCATCGACTTTGCCAATTCACACCGACTTGTTCATGGGATGCATTTGAGGCCTTGGTCATGGTGAAATTATACACTTTTCATTCATTCACTTTTTCTTCACCTTCTCCCTATCCTGGTTCCCCCCCCCCCCCCAGCTATCGGAATACACATGTCCCGGCGGGAAGAAACCCTCTAATAGCAGCAGCAGCAGCAGGAACAGCAGGAACAGCAGTAGTGCACTTAAGTTGAGGCAGAACACTTCAACCAGTTGCTCAAGGTTAAGCTTTGCAGGTACCGGTTTCTATTTTTCTTTTTGTAGGGCTTCACCGGTGGCGGCCGTAAATCATATGGCCAAAATACCCACCCCGTATTCAGTAATACGTTTCGATCCCGATCCAAACCGTTTGGGGGACGGACGTGCATGTGCGAGGAAAGAGAGCCAGTTCCCAAGCTCCATCTCAAGCTGTCTCAGAGTTTAATGCTAGGTGTGTATAATATCGCGTACCTACCTACCTACTGTGCCTAGTAATTGGGGGACGATACGTGATTCATCCACCTACAGATGTAGTTGGGGGACCTCGTATACCCACGCTCCTCCATTGCCTGCCCCATTACCAAGGATTGGGTACGATTGCACGCTCTAGAGAATCTGGCATGGCTAAAAATTCCCAACAGTTGAAAATTTCTAGATATATGACCGATCCAAAGAAATCTCGGCGACGGTTCTCGTTGGTCGATGATGCTGGTATCAACCAGGATCGTGAAAGTTGAAAGTTGAAAGTTGGGAGTCGGGCATCAATTCCTAGATGGAAGACACTGATGCATGACTGCGCGCGCAGTGCTAGATCAAACCCACTCACACATATGTATGTATGTAGGAACAAAACCTGGGCATCCTATCCTGTTTGTCAGCTACCGAGCTACTCCACCGGCACCAAACACCAACAATATTACCGAGCCTCGGGAACATACATAGTAGTATACACGATGCTTCCATGCCGTCGGGCAGGCGCTAGCCGAAAAAAAAGCAGACAGACCTAGGTGGCCTTGGCAGGTATCATGCGTCTATGATACATAGTCCGGCCTGTATGTGCTGTATGTAGGTCGAAACCCAACGAACGCCAGCACACAGCCACACACATCCAGAAAACACACTCAAATGCCGTCAGCGTATATGCATCCTCGGTCAGTCAGGCACCGACGCACCAAGCCGTTCGCAGTCACAGTCGCAGTCGCAGTCGCAGTCGCAGTCGCAGTCCGCAGTCCGCAGTCCGCAGTCCGCAGTCTAAGTTCCAGTCTGCAGTCCGTCTGTCCCAAGCCGCTATCCGCTACCCGCAACCCCTCATCCCCGTCTTCCGTCCCGCCTCACTTGAAAGCGTGGATGAGAATTTCCGCCGCGTGGGTGGGTGGGTGTCGACGGTAGTGGGAAAAAACCACCCACCTACTGTATACACCAGGGATCATGAATCCCGCCCACCGCGGCAGGGGCCCGTCGTCGACGGCTGAGGGTGGATGATGATGATGATGATGATGATGAGTTGGCCGTGCAGCACATACAGTAACTACCAGCAACCCTACTCCTAGGGAAAAGAAAGAAGAATAAGGGAGAGAAAAAAAGGGGAGAGAAAAAAAAAAGCATCCATCTGTCTGTGCAAAGTGTTGTATATTGATGTGACGGCATTCGAAAAAATGCAGGGCGAAAAGTGAATGAAATGCTACGAGGAATTCATTCATTCATTCATTCATTCATTGATTCAACCGCAATACTGGTCTCTGTGACTACCTACCTGCCGAGATTGATGACATCTCCTCCTCGGTCAGGAGCAAGTCTCAATTCAGGCGCATTTAGTAGATAGGAGTCGGTCATGGGTGAGTACCTTCGCAAATGCGTTCGATCGCAGCCCTCAACAAGATGCTATCTCTCTCTATCTCCATCACATCAATTGACCACACCACTCGTCCAACCCTTGCTGCACCCCCGCCTTGATCAAGCCGCGCTGCCGAGATTCAGTTCATGTCAGTCCAGAGATAGTGGCATCTTTGGACTCTGCGAGCTTGGGGCTCTAGACAGGGCAGGCAGGCAGGCAGGCAGGCAGGCAGGCAGGAAACCGGTTCGCTGCATAAGGTATCAACGCCTAAATCTCACGTAGCCAAGAAGCGCGGCTGCCGCACGAACCCTATCACTAAGCAGTATCTCGGTCGTCTAGGCTCTTGTCTATCGCTGATTTCTTTACTTTTGTGTGGCCCGGATTCGAACGGGAGGTGGTTATTATACACTGTAACACCTAATGGGAAAACAATAGATCCCCTCGGTACTATTCGCTCGTGAAAGCTACTCGGTGCATGGCATGGCAGCAAACCGCATGCATGCAAACTCGTCCTGCCTCGCCCTTTGAATACTTGGTCACTCCAATCGCGAGGGTCTCCCGTGTAGATAAACCTCATCCAATGCTTCTATTGTGGAGTGGGCAGGTTGTGCCGTCACCAACGCAGCTCAGTCCGGCGTCTACGGGTCCAAATCGTCCACAACGTCCAGATCAAACACCTCGTTGGCATGCTAGTCTACCTCCCAATCCTCGGGGCTGCACTGAGCCCAGCATGAAGTGTCCTACCTGTCACTGGAAGGAGGAAGGTACCTATGTGCTGCTCTCCCACTCGGGATTCTGTATCCTTGTGTTAGCCTCAACTCCTAAAACCATTCACAGAGGTCCAGATGCGGAGACAAAGAAGCAAGCAATCCCGCAAGTCCTTAGTCCAGGCGCATCTGGATCCACAGATAAGCAAAGGAATGCTCGGGTATCAACTTGCCTTTCTCAAGATGACCAATCCCTCGAGAGTGCTGCTGAGGCTAATGTACTCCTCATCCTCGAGCTCGGCCCGCTCACCAAAGCCCAACAGCACGGGAGTGCTCTGCGTCTGCCAACCAGTGATGGTCTTTGGCCTTCCCGCTTGCCCAACAACGTCAACGGCTTGGCCAACCCGCACGTTGACCGTCAGTGGCTTGAGCTCCTCGTCCAATGTTACCAGCATTCGTGGTTGTATCGCCGTCGTAAGGAAGTAGAGTAGGTAGTGCGCCTTGCTGGTGATAAACTGCTTGGGGTCGATGAGTGCAACAAGCACCGCTAGCAGACCCGCGGCAGACACCCGAGAGAGGATCTGACGATCCGTGTGGAAGGGAGATAGAGTCATGGTGCCCTTGCCCATGTGGAGGAGACCCTGGGCAATGCGAACCATGAACAGAGATTCCTGCTCGCGATGGTAATAGCTTGCCAGTTGGCGCAACAGCTGTGCCAATCGAGCGTTGTTTGTGCCAGCACCGAGGAGACCCATGGCGAATATAGCATTGACTGCGACATCGCTATCGGTGTCGTGGCTGTAACGCGAAAGCGTATCGTACACCTTCATCTGGGGATTGCTCGGGCTGACGAGTCCCATCGCTAGAGGTACAACACGTCGGATGTTTGGATCGCCATAGTGCATCAAGTGGCCAAACTGTCGCAGAACCATCTCCTGTCCCACATCCTCGCCCATCGCCACCAGGGCAAGGCCAATAACGGCATACTGCTGGCACAGCTCGTCCGCCTTCTTAGTCTCGTCCTTGTCATCTCTGTCCTCGATGTGCTCGTTGCACACGTGCAGGAGCTCCTGTATCTTCAGAACAGCCCCAGTTCCGGCAAAAGCGCAGATCTCAGCCATGATACTAATGCTTTTCGCCATAGGGTGCTCGATGACCTTGATCGTTTCCAGGATAACCTCAACCTCTTCTTGCTTCCCGAAATAAAGCAACCCAAGACCGAGAGAGAGAAATCTGGTCCACTTGTCCTTGAGCTGTGATATGCGGTCCTCATCCATGAGCGTCTCGATGATGGCTTGCGACACCTCGAAGTCAGCTGAGCCCACAAAGACCATGCCGCATGCGAGGGCGGCCATGGCCGAGATCTGCATGTCTTCACTTGAATCCGTTATAATGGGAATCAAAATCTCCGCGACATCTTGGTTCTGTGAGCCAGCATAAGCCAGCCCCAGACCCATACAGCATGCGGTTCGAACCAATGGGCTCTTGTGCCTAAGTTTCTCCGTGTCTCCGAGAAGAGCTAGCGCTGGCTCGGGATCGGTCCTCACGCCCGTGTTGCAGAGACCAATGGCCAACATGGTACCAGCGATGTTTTCGTCTTCCTGGAGGTAAGTGAACTTGTCGATCTTGTGTAGACCACTCTCGACATCCCATAGGAGCAGCATTCCGAGAGATGCTACTGTCGACATCATACCTTCGTCCTTGGTTTTCCACAGCCAGCTGTCCTTCACCACATCTGTCAGCATCATCTTGTCCTTGCCAAAGCCTGCGTTCACGAACGCATTCACAAAGGCTGCAGCCAGGTTGTGCCGCGCAGAGTCGAGGTTGGTCATGCCGGCCACGCGACTGCTCTCGAGATGGCTCTTGTAGATGTCTTCGGTAGTCTTAGGCTCAAGGATATTGAGCTCCTTCCCGAGGGACTTGAAATGCTCGGGCATCTTAGTGCTGGAGAGACATTCTTGAAGGTCCTCGTTATCCTGCGCCTCCATGGGAATCTTTTGGCGAGCAATCAGGAAGGCCAACTGCATTTTGAGTGCCGGTTCCTCAACGTGGTCAAAAATGCCATTGACCAACTCCATGCTGTTGAGACGAATGGCGAGAACCATGGCCTGGGTCCATTGCTCGTACTTGAAGTAGATATCATGGGCCACTGTAAGAAAGGTCTCATTGTCGGGAAAGGTGAGCAGGTTGACCATGCTGACAAGATACAGGCAGACTCGAGGGTATGTGTTTTCGTCAACGAACTTGGGGAGTTCATTAATAATTTCCAACTCGCTCATCAAGTCAACAGCATCTGCCTCGGCATTGCTTTTAAGGAACAAGGGCACAAGAGTCAGGGCAAGATCTACCAAGTCCTGTGTCTCCTCGTCAGCCGTTAGTCGCTTGGAGTAAACCTCGCCGATTTCGAGGGCTAGATGGCGAACGTATTCATGGCCCCAAGATCCGACGTCTTGTGTAGGGGCTAGGAGACGGTACTTGAGGGTATCTTGGCGGTCCTCGTCGGAGAAGGTCATGCCGAGGACGGACAGAACGTCGGCAAGGGCGTTCTTGTCCTCGCCAGCAGGCCATTCCTCGTATAAATTGGTGAGGGTCTCGTAGTGTGGTCGCAGGAACTTGAGGGGCTTTGGCACGGCAGTCATGGACGATGTCGATGTCTTGATAGATGTTGCCATAGCCTCGAGGGCCGGCTTGTACAGCTCCTTCTTGGGTTCCTACGTATGTGCTTGTGAGCCTGATTGTCCGCCACATATGGTCCGGCAGCTTCAAGACTTACTATTAACCTCTCGACAAACATGTCAAGGTCATTTTTGAGCTGCAGGTCCTCCTCGCTGAGATGCTCGGAGCCTGTATTGTATCAAGTCTGGTCAGCGCAAAACGACTACGCGCACAGTAGTATGGGGAACCAATGGGAAGTATAGCAGAATTGCCGTGGTTGCGGGAGTGGGAGCTCACGAACCGTCGACATTGTCTTCGTCTTTCTTGCCGTTCATGGGCTTTCCGTCTTTGTCCTTCTGGGGTTCCTCCACAGCCTTCCCTTTCCCCTTATCAACAGGTTTTGTGGGTTCGTTGTTTTGCGCCATGGCGGGTGGGAGCTATGGTAGGTTCAGAGGGGTGGGGACGGGGAATGGAAGGGCGGGACTGGGAGGATGAGGCCGGTGGAGGGACACCGATGAAGAGGGAGAAAGCCGGTTTGGTTAATGGCAAAGCTGTGTCTATAGCGAAATTCTTGGTGAAACTTGTTGGGAAGGGAAGGCAGGAGGCTGAAGAAAGCGAATTGGTGGCACGAGATGGAAACTGATGGAGACCAAACTTGCATGTGTTGCTCTATGGCCCAGCCAGCTAGGGGAGTGTCAGCTTCCAGGTGGTTACGCGAGGCTTTCGCCGCCTAGCTGCCGCTCCAACAGCTACGCACGTCCCCATTGTGGACAAGGCTTCCAACACGTGATAGATAGCTGTGGGTCTTGCATGGCGGGGTCTGCTAGGTGGCCAAGGAACATCATATCTTATCAGCGGTATCGATACCAAATATTTGGTAAGAGTCCTGGACAGCCCAGCAGTTTGAGGGGTCACCACTACAAGCATTTTTTGGTGATTTTTACAGAGCCTCAGGTAGCGAGCAAGAACCTCAAGCAAGGGATATTAAAAATATATCATAACAAGATCCACCAAACCCTGAAATTAATTTCATTTCGAGGAAGATTTTTTTTTAATTCATTGCGCGTCCTTTTCCAGCTTATAGCCATCATGAAGTTGGACCCCAAAGCCGTCCGCCATCTTGCCCCGGAAGACTGGCGTGTGCTCACAGGTGTATGTCGCGATGCCCGTCTTCTAGCCAATAGGGGACCCCTCCCATGCTAACCCTTTTCGCTGCCATTCCAGGTGGAACTCGGCAGCAAAGGTCATGAAGTCGTTCCTACATACCTGATCGAAAAGAACTCCCGTCTCCGCGGTGGCGCCCGGGGGGTGCACCGCTCAATATCGAACCTCGCCCGCATCGGGCTCATCGCGAAAGTCAAGGAAAACAAGTACGATGGCTACCGCCTCACCTACGGCGGGCTCGACTACCTCGCCCTGCACGCGCACACGCAGAAAAACGCCATCTACAGCGTCGGCTCGCGGATAGGTGTGGGGAAGGAAAGCGACATCGTGATGGTCGCCGACGAGCACGGGGTGCAAAAAGTCCTCAAGATACACAGGCTGGGAAGAATCAGCTTTCGCTCCGTCAAGACGAACAGGGATTACCTCAAGAACAAGAACGCCGGTGCGGGATGGATGTACCTATCGAGGCTGGCGGCTATGAAGGAATTTGCCTTCATGACGGCTCTCAGGAGCGAGGGGTTCCCTGTCCCGGAACCGATTGCGCAGAGCAGACATACCATCGTCATGACATTTATTGATTCTTTCCCGTTACGACAGATTTCTGACGTCCCTGACCCGGCGAGCTTGTATGCGGATCTGATCGCCATGATACTGCGCCTGGCGAAGCACGGCTTGATACACGGCGACTTTAACGAGTTTAACCTCTTGATCAAGGAAGAAGTGGAGGGTACCAATGGCGATGGGGAGGAGATCCTTAAATTGGTCCCCATACTGATCGATTTCCCTCAAATGGTGTCTATGGACCATGAGAATGCGGAGATGTACTTTGACCGGGACGTCAACTGCATCAAAACCTTTTTCAAGAGGCGCTTCAAGTTCACGAGCACTCAGCCGGGCCCGTTTTTCAAGGCTGCCAAGAAAACTCTGGGTCAGGATGGGGCCAAGAGGCTGGATGCCGTCGCTCTTGCATCGGGATTTACCAAGAAGATGTTGAAGGATCTGGAGGCAGCTATCAAGGATAAGGAGCTGCATCCTGAGAACTACGAAGTATCTGAGGATGAAGATGAGAAAGCTGATGATGATGATGAGGAGGAGGAGGATGGGGACGAGCAAGATGAGGGACATCACGACCAGGAGTCACAGACTCCAGAGAATTCAGCTCAAGAAAAAGTGGGATTGCAACCAGAACAAGATCTAGACATAGAGAAGCTTTCCATACTGTAAACGGATATTGGATTGCACAGTACAGCACGGTTTTTTAGATTTGGGCCGGGAAAAGTCTTAGCATGATACCCCTGTTCGGTTTGATTTTTCTGGGACGTTGACATAGAAAGAAGTCTTTAGGTCCTTGCGCCTGAACTCCATAGCCTACGCCAGCGATACCTTGTACTCATTCTCTAAGCACATCGTATGTTGAGCATGCTCGATCTGTAATCGAGTTTGGCTTTTGACTCGCTGTAGTCACTTATCACCTTAGCACCGCTCAAAGGTACGGTATAGAGCCTTGAGGTCAGCAACCTCCGTGATCCCCGCCTGCATTGTCTCGTTGAGAACCAGAAGCCTATCCTTGAAAGCCGGGAAGATGACATGCTCAATGGCATAGCGAAGGTGACGTCGCCTGCTATCCATCGCCGCCTTCAAACCCGCCTTTGTTGGATCCTCCCCACCAGCATCTGCCTCCCCCATTTCCACGTCGCCGTCCCCATTATTCTTCTTCTCCTCAGGCGGCAGCTTCTCAGGCGCATGAAACTTAGCCAACTCCCAGAGGAAGGTCTCGAAACACCCCTTCTCGACCATCCACTCTACGTGCGGGCCCAGCCTAAGTAGAAAATACGGGAGTCGGGCAAGGGAAGGGGAATACCCCTTCAGGAGCAGCGGCAGCGCCTTCAACTCCCCCGTGGGCGTGACTTCGACCCCGAAATACTCTTGGATCATCTCTCTTCTCTCCATGAGCCTGCACTCGACGACGCGGGCAACCTCGGCAGCATCGTAGGCGTCGTCGTGGCAGATGGCCGGATCCATCGCCTTCTCGTGTCTCGCGGCCTTTTGCAGGAGCGGTTTCAGAGTCAGAGGCGGGCTAAGCTTGATGGTGCCGAAGTTTCCGAAATTGGTGAGGCCAATCTGGTAGAATAGGTCGAGAGACATGCGATGGTAATCTACCATGTAGAGTTTTCTCCCGCTTTGAACTACGCCGATGCGCTTGTTGTCGCAGAGGATGCCCACGAAGGTGTGCGTGCCGATGAGCTCGGTGCCTTCGTCGTGCATCTTGGCGCGAACCTCATGGCGGAGCTCGAGAATGGAGCTTAGCTTCACTGGTTTTTCCTCAGCCGAAGGATCGTTTTCGTAGACAGGTTGGTGGGAGAATTCAGGGCGGCCGTGTTGCTGCTGCTGCCTCTCACCGTGGGCTGCTGCTGGCGAGGAAGGGTCAAGGGTAGGAAGCATGCTGGTGATCTTGCGGGCGTTGGCGTCGGTACGGATGAGAGTTGAGTCGTTGCGCGACGTTCCTTTCCTGTTGCTCACGGGGGTTTTTGCACCGGTTGACGGTGTGCTTCCTTGCGCATTCGCTCCAGGCAAGAGTGTTTGAGTGAAAAATGTCCGGCTCGAGTCAACGGCTGTCATCTTAGAGCGGATCTCCTCACAGATACATTGGATGATTTCATCCTCAGCTATGAAGTTGACCTCCCTCTTTGTCGGGTGCACGTTCACGTCGACATTTCTGGGGCTAATGAGAATGCTTAGGTAGATCCAAGGGTGGCCTCCCTTGGGGAGAAAGGCAGCATAGGTCTGATCAAGGGCCTTCTTGATGTTGGATGATTCCACTGATCTATTGTTGATGAAAAGGAGAAGATTCATCTTCTTCAGGCTGAAGTTGGCATTAGAAGACCATCCCGAAGCCTTGAAGTCGTATCGCTTGTCGGCTGTCTGGAATTCGAACAGCTCCTTCGACGTTGCCGCCCCAAAGAGGGCACTGATACGCTGGAGGATGCCCATATCCGTAGGCAAAGAAATGGGCATCTTGGAGGAGCCCTTCCCATCGAGTTTCTTCAAAGTGAAGCCAACGCGAGAGCAGTGGACAGCATATCTCGACACCATTTCTAGGATCTTGTTGAACTCGTCGTTGCCAGAACGGAACGCCCTTCGGCGGTTTGGGACATTGTAGAAGAGATCTTCGACTGTGATTCGGGTTCCTGGGTTGCCCGCACGTTTTTCGACAGGTGGGATGAGCTTTGGACCCTCGTACTTGGCCATGAAGGCCCTCGCAGACTCTCTTGTCTTTGTCGTGACCTTGACATGGGCGATGTGGCTGATACTTGCCAGTGCCTCTCCTCGAAATCCGTAGGTCTCGATTTCTCTCAGGTCTTCGAATACTTGCAGCTTAGAGGTGGTGTGGCGAACGCAAAGCAACTCGAGATCTTCCTCTCCGATGCCACATCCGTTGTCCTGGATCTGGAGCATCTTGAGGCCGCCTTCCATGGTTTGGATGTCGATCATGGTGGATCCAGCATCGACCGAGTTCTCGATGAGTTCTTTGAGAGCATTGACTGGGGCGACAATGATCTCCCCAGCTGCAATGAGGTTGACCACAGCTTGGTCGAGAGGCTTGATTATTGGCATGTCAGCGAATTGACGGTTTGTTGTAGTTAGTGAGATGTATTGAGCTCACCAGAATTTTTCCTGGGACTAAGGGTGCCATGCTGGCTTTTCTCTTGCTCCCGCGCACCTCTGTACCATCCACTGGGGTGCCCATTGTTGTCAGTTAGAAACCCCGCAATGGTGAAAGATGCTGGAACTGAGGAGGAGTGTTCGCGGAAAAGTTGTAATGAATGAGTAATAAAGGGTTTAGCCGAGCTCAGTGGTCGTTATCGATGGCAATAAGTCGCTGGTATTGAAGTGAACAGATTGCTTTGAAATCTCCTTTAAGGTAAGGTGAATTAAGAGAATAAAGCTGGTCGAGATGAGGAGAGCAAATAGTGACGAGTCGTTAGCCCCTTAAAGTTGTCGTGGAGTTTAGGCTTATCTGGCCCTTCCAACTTTTCGTTCGTGGTAGATATTGGTATATATCATTAACCACAATCTTTCTCTTTGTATTTTGGAGCCCTGGATGCGGTTTAGATGGTCCCCTTCCTCAGACAAGTTGAGGATAGCGAAGCAATAGTGGTTCGGTATTGAGTGAACACTATGGGAAGCTGTGTTCTCAATTTGATATTCGGTCTGATTTCAGGGGTATTCTACAAGATTCGTTAGTACTTGCTTCAGAGGGAATAATTACTGCTACTAGCTATCATCTAAAGGCAAGGATAACAGAGAGCCCCAGCTGTATCTAGAATGTGAGATTGTGCGTCAGGTCAAGAGATGAAATTTCGTGAGTGGAATCAAGGTAGACATGTCAGCCAGTGCCAAATCATCAAACTAAATGCAAGAGGCGACTAGAGATGCCGGGGAAAGTGTTGTTCATTGACTTTCTTGGATAAGAGAGAGGTAGGCGGACGTACCTTCACGATGCACATTAAGTCGAAACGAAGTCGTGTCTAGGCATCATCACCATTGCATGCGCTTAGGAAGGTGTCTGTTGGTTGGCTTCCATCTAGAGTCGCCAAGTCACATTTGAAGGATTTCCAGTTGCTCTGAGGCCTAGAAGAATTGACGATGAAGAAAAGATCTTGATGTGCAGGCGGTGGCAACATTCATCCACTATTCCTTCCAAAATGAATGCAATGGAGGATTTGGCGGAAGGTGCGGTGGCGGTTGCAGGGGCTCTTGTGCTCATGCGAAATGCATTTTCCTACATAGATTCGCTAAGCGTTATCAAAAATCGACCAGTAACTAGCGGTTCGATGGTGTAGTTGGTTATCACGTCAGTCTAACACACTGAAGGTCTCCAGTTCGAGCCTGGATCGAATCATTCCGCGTTTCCTTTTTAATTTTTCCAGCCTAAGACCCGAACCTTTTTTGATGTTTAATCTAGGCTTCTCTTACTATTTCAAGTTCTTGTTGCAAACCGGCACGGATCAGAAAGCAAACCGCTCACGTTGGGGAAGGTGCTGGTGTACCGAAGGTCTTCCACAAGGCCCAACAAGATGAGAATTATGCCCACGCTTACTGCTGACACCTTAAAAAGCAGCCCCCCTCTTGCATCGCCGTATACTCTCTCTCCCATTGCAGAAACATCACGTCGACTCCAGGGCGCATCTTTTGACCTTTTTGACAATTTTGACATGATGGTAGTGCGGGACATGCAGCAAGAGTGGACACTGGGTATGCACAGGCCTAGTGGCGTCGGTGCTGCACACCCGCCCCGCCCGCCAACCCACTCGAAGCCTGAAGGAGAACCGAAGCTGGGAGACGATTTCGGCAAGGGAAACCCACACACTAGCCCGTCCCCGGAAGGTACACTGGAAGAAACTATCGGCAAGCATGGCGACTGGTCGAACGACGGATATGCTTGAGGTCCCCGGGCCGGCTGGCGGACTTACGAGGGAAAATTGGGGCCATGCTCATCCAACACGATGTTGGCAGGCGCAGAATAAGTTCGCTCGGGGGAATTGGTCGAACTAGCGGCATCGGACCGGTTGCTAGAAGTATATAAAGAAGCGATGAATTCTGAAGAAACAGCTCCCTGCATAATTGCCTATTTCAAGACAAGACAAATAGACGCCAATACCCCCGGGCTGCTGCTAGACCTTGATCTACCACATGTTGCGCACCTTGAATCATCCAACTTCCACTTCTAGATTTCTGTGCAAGAAATTCCTTTCGGAGACAAGTACATGGCGGCAAACCCCCTGTTCTGGAAACGCCGTTTTTGAAGACGCGCCCTGAGAGAAAAACAGCAACGATGGATTCCAAGGAGTTCAAGGAAGCTGCTATTTCCTCCATTGAGGAGAGTATGTTCTCGGCCCAGCCCTAAAACCATCCTGCCCTCCAGAGTCTGACCACCTCGCCTCGCAAACAACACTCCCCATCCCCCCATCTCACATACTAACCGTCCCCCAAAGTAACCAACTACTACGAAACAATCCCCACCCGGCGCGTCGTGTCCTCCGTCTCCCCCGGATACCTACGCACCTTACTCCCCCAATCCGCCCCTCAGGACCCCGAACCATGGTCCAGCATCCAGTCCGACATCGAATCCAAAATAATGCCGGGAATAACCCACTGGCAGCACCCAAACTTCATGGCCTTCTTCCCCGCATCCTCCTCGTACCCGGGGATGCTAGGCGAGATGTGGTCCGCCGCCCTCAACGGCGCGGCTTTCAACTGGATATGCTCCCCCGCCGTCACGGAGCTCGAGACCATCGTGCTCGACTGGCTGGCCAAAAGCCTGGGCCTGCCGGAAAGGTACCTGAGCACGGGAAAAACCGGCGGCGGGGGCGTGATCCACGGCACCGCCAGCGAAGCCATCGTCACGGTGCTGGTTGCCGCCAGGGACAAGTACCTTCGGGAAAGCACGGCGCACCTGGAGGGAGGCGGGAAGGAGGAGGAAAGGGAAGACGAGATGATGAGGAAGAGAAGCAGGCTCGTCGCGCTCGCCAGCGGGGCCACGCACTCCAGCGCCAAGAAAGCGGCGCTCATCGCGGGGGTCAGGTTCCACCCCATCCCCGTCGGCGCGGAGACCGGGTGGGCCCTGACGGGCCGGGCGGTGGGGGATGCCATCGAAGAGCTGAGAGCAAGAGGGCTGGAACCGTTCTTCCTCGCCGCCACGATGGGAACGACGGACACGTGCGCGGTCGACGACTTTGGCGGGATATGCTCGGCCGTCAGGGAGCTCGCGCCCGGCCGGGCGGGGGAAGACGGCCGGGCGGGGATGTGGGTGCACGTCGACGCGGCGTACGCGGGCGTCAGCCTCATGCTCCCCGAGGTCAGGGAGATGGCGCCCCTCGAGGCGCTTCTCGCCGGGGAGAAAGACGAAGGATGTCCCGTCCTGAGCATCAACACCAACATGCACAAGTGGGGACTCGTAAACTTCGACTGCTCCACCCTCTGGGTCATGAACAGGACGCACCTCACGGACTACCTCACCGTCATGCCTGCTTACCTGAGGAACCAGTACTCCGATTCGGGCCTGGTGACGGATTACAGGGACTGGCAGATCCCGCTCGGAAGACGGTTCAGGAGCCTGAAGCTATGGTTCGTGCTCCGAACGTACGGGATTAAAGGGTTGCAGGAGCATTTTAGGAAAGGAATTCGCTTGGGGGAACTCTTCGCCAGCCTCGTGACTGAAGAAGGGGGGAAAGGAAGGGATTTGTTTGAGATTGTCACCGGTCCTGCTTTT
Source organism: Zalerion maritima (assembly GCA_022664585.2). NCBI lineage: Eukaryota > Fungi > Ascomycota > Sordariomycetes > Lulworthiales > Lulworthiaceae > Zalerion > Zalerion maritima. Next base: position 51,972 of record JAKWBI020000319.1, read on the forward strand.
GCGCTGACGGTTTTTAGGGTCAAAGGCAAGGATAGGGAAGAGAGGAATAGGAGGACGAAGGAAGTCTATGAGAGGGTTAATGCGGGAGGGGAGATTTACATCACCTCCACGGTTCTTGGGGGCGACTTTGCGATTAGGGTTGTAGCTAGCACGCCGTTTGTGGAGGAGGAACATGTGAGGAATGCGTTTGCCATTCTGGTGAGGACTGCGGAGGAGGTTGCTAAGGAGGAGGGCGGGTCGGGCTAGAAATCATTGCACAAGCTGTAAAGGTGAGAAGGTGGGGGCTAGCTATAATGCGTATATAGTGAGAGGTTTAGAGGTGTTCTAAATTGAACTCGGCATTCTCATATCTGTGTATACATGTGTCTCGCAAGTAACATTCTATCAAATCTATCGGCTGTTTTTTTTTCACCAGCCACATCATCCATCCATGCATATGCTATCATTCCTTGACAAACACCGAGACAGGAAGCGAAAAAGAAGGAAAGTTCCAAATTGAAATCGTAAATCATAAAATATCGTGTCCTTCGTCCTGTCTGACATCTGTCGATTTGGTACCACTCATTCATAATCCCCCTGATTCCTTCCTCTTCCCCTCCTCTCGCCCCACGTACCCGGACTATCGTAGCCACTGCCGTCGCTCCTTACCCTGCTTGCACTCCTGCCTCTCCCACTCCTTCTGCGATCCGGACTACTGCTCTGGCTGGCATAGCGAGCCCCATCATAGCTAGCGCCATCATCACCACTATCCCAACTATCCTTCCTCTTCAATCTCCCTCCTCGCATACGGCCGTTGCTCCTGCTCCTGCTCCTGCTCCTGCTCCTGCTCCTGCTCCTGCTCCTGCTCCTAGACGTAGAGCTCGCCAACGAGATACCCCTATCTCTTTCCCTCTCCCTCTCCAACTCTTCCCCTTGCTCATGAGCCCAATCCCCGGTCCTGTCCCCTCCTCGTCCCCTCCCGGCAGCACCTACACTCCTATACCCCCTCCTGTCTCTCCCCCTCTTTTCCAACTCCCTCAAGTCGCGGCGATTCACACTCCTCGCTCTTCCTCCCGCCGCTTCCCCCCTCCTACTTCTACTTCGATCAGGGGCAATACCACCACTCCCAGCAAAGACGCTTCCGACACCGTCCTTCACTTTATCCCACAACCCACCACCACCACCACCACCACCACCACTCTTCTCGCCCCCCAGCAAGCTTTTTGATCTTCCCCTTCCCCTGTCTCCTCCTCCTCCTCCTCCTCCTCCTCCCCCTCCTCCTCCTCTGCTGCTCCTACCGCCCGACCCGCTCCCAGCGCCATCGTCCTGCGCCCCGTTCTTCCTCGCCTCGCCGCGGTCGTACGTCCTCTCCGCCTTTTTGCCGGCGTGGTGTTCCAGCTCCCTGTCTATCGAGAACAGGGCGACCGCGCCGAGCAGCGCCAGCTCCAGCCCTTCGTCCCAGCCGAACCCGCCGCACTCCTTTTCCAGCCCTTTGCGCAGGCTGCGGGATTCCGAATCCGCGCTCCGGAGCCGGGGGTCCATCTGGCTCAGTCTTTGCCTGCTGATGGGGAGCCCGGCGCCGACGCCCGCGCGACGTTTCTGCTTCTGGCTGGCCGAGCGGGCGGGACCACGGCCTGGGTCGCGAGTGGAGCTTCGGCGTTGGTCTCGGTCTCGGTCCCGGTCTCGGTCTCGATCGCGACGGGAATCCCGCCGAGGTTCCCGGTCGGGGTCGCGATCGCGCCGGCGGGGTGGTGGTTGGGATTGGTGTTGCGAACGGGAGGAACGGGGTATCATTTCCATGCCACGATCTCGCGGGCGGTCCCGGGGTAGGCGGGCTTCCCGGAGACCGCGGGGCGGTTCGGGAGGGTAGAGGTCCCTGGGGAGACCGGCTGGGGGGGGGAAGGGATAGGGTGATTTGTAGGCCATCTTTGTGAGATGTTGCTGATTCAGACGACTTTAGATTGAAAGTGAGGTTTGAAGGGGGGGGGGGGGGGGGGGGGTTTGGATATATTTTATAAAAAAAAGAAATTTATTTATTAATAAAAATTGTGGGTGCCCGGGGGTGGGGGTTGTAGCGGCTTATTTCCAA